>JANTCA010001039.1:0-12265 GCA_024741275.1 Chironex yamaguchii
AACAATTACTTCGAATAAGCGGAAATTTCGAATAACTGAGAGTCTACTGTAATTGCAACGCCATCAGTGTAAAAACTTGTTCAAATGCATACATAATTGCTGAGTTCAAAGATGTATTTGAAATTTGAATGCGGATGCTTCCAAAGTGGTCATCCGCTGAAGATGATTATGGTAGAAGTGGTGCCGATGTTAGCAATCACTGCTGACTTCCTATGACGATGACTATGGTAGGCCACAGTACCACATTCCATTTGAGCTTAGAAACGCTGTGTTTTAGTCATGGTCACGTTCAGTTGGCGAACAGATAATGGATGTATAAATTAGTGCAATTTTGCCGGTTAAAGATTTTTTTAAACTTGATATATCAATCATATAGTCACTCTCGTATGAGCTACCACTCATTGTATCAGTGACCTTTCAATCTTTTCGTTTATTTAACATCTCAATTTTTAATGCACATTATTACGTTGTGAACAAGCGATACTTCTTGGGTGAGATGCCTTACATGAGAGGTGCTTATTATCTGTTACTTATTAGTTGATTGATTGTATTTGTCACCATATTGACCCCCTGTAATTTGTGTGTTTGTTTGTTTGCTTCTGTCGATTGGTTGAATGTTACTTGATTGGTAAGTTGGTTGGTTGACTCGTTGATTGTTACTGGGGATAGAGGGTTACTTCCCCATTTGTGATCATCTAAGATCATATTGCCGTCGATGTGGCCATGATTGGAAATAGGTTGTCTTATAGAATGATGATATACGTGACGATTGTTTCAATTGTTTGTATTCCTTTCTTAAGTTGCGATTAGCATCTCGTCGTATCAGTGCCAGTGCACGATTTCTCATTCTTATTCTTTCTTGCTTTTGTCGATGTCTCTCCGTCTGAATAAGCTCTGCAAATTTCAATCTCATTCTTGCTACTTTGAGCAGTTCCCGTTCCTTTTGTTTCAGAAGAAAAATCTCAGCACGCGCTTTCTTTTTTGCCTGTTTCAGCTCCTGTTGTAGAGTCCGCTCAGCCTTCTCTTTTTCAGCTTGCGCCTCTTGCATCATTTCAGCTTCATCCGTTAGTCCCATGCCATGTAATTTCGTGATCAGGTCATTATTGTTGGACCAGAAATTAGTATGCGCTGACTGTTTCCTTGCATTCGAAGAGTAAAATGCCTTTGCCACTAAGGAGGTTTCTGGCCAATCTAGTCTTCCATCGCTTTCTAGTAAACTTTTGGAGGACTCAGTGTGCATTGATGTGCAGCTTCCGCCCCTTATCACTGGTAAATTGGACTGTGCCGTGACACTGTCAGTAGGTGTTGGTCGCTGTGCTGTAGACAATTTCCCAAGCGTTTTTTTCCTGACGCTTAGTCGATCATATTCTGCTTGAAGCTTCCTTATTTTTAAGCTTCCCTCCGCCACCTGACGTTGAAATGTGGCTGAACTGCTTCCGACACTTGCTGATAAAGTTCTGTTGCCAGAGTGGTCGTTGACTGCAGCTTTTTGCTGCTGCTCAATCACACGCTTTTGTGCTAAGACGTGGTTTTCTTGTAGATTTACATGTGATTTCTCTGCCACAAGACGTGCTTTTGCAAGTGCCTTATTAACGACCTTTAGTTTCTTTTCCCAGTCACTTCGTATTTCTTGCACTTTCGCCGCCTTGTCCTTCTGTAGCTTTCGCAAGACGATATTTGGTAAGTTTTTGGATTCCAGTGTTACTTTGTTTTGGATTTCTGACGGGTTGACTATCTCCCTCAGCAACGCCCATCGCTCCTGTGCCGTCGCTGTGGTGTTTTCAATTTTTGGTAGAGCACTGTCACATTTTGAATGTTCTCTAATCAATTCATCTTTAGTATGCGTGTCACATTTCAAGGCTTGTATGTCCAATTCACCATCAGTCTGGGTGCTGGCCATCCAATTTGTTACCGTTGTTTCTTTGCGTGGGGCGTATCGTTCGGAGCCCCCCAAGAGAAACGGGTTTTTATATGGTTCTTTATGGAGTGTAAATCAAAGTCGTATCTAATGATTAAAAAGCGCCATTGTAGCGTCATGTTTTATATATGCTTTACAGATTACTGTACCGATAATAGTTCTTAAATACTTCATGCATGTGTCATATCTCTCCATGTACCCTGTAGGCAGTCATCGATCTCAACTGCTACCATTCATAGATGTAGTTAAAACGTCCTTACCATATCTGTTCTTCCACTTCTCATTTTTAATTGCAATAAGTATAATAAATGTTTACGGATCGATTGCTCTAACCTTGAGCTCCTCGAGCTAATGCTGTATCATAAATTACTACTGATGGACGAAAAGAAAGACTGAGTCCTTTTCTTTGATGTCTGTCGTTTCCTGACAACTGCACAAGATTGTTCCAAAAGTGAGGAACCCCTCTGGATCTAAAACAGTCCGACTTTTTAATGGTCAACTCGTTATTGTTACAACGGATCCGTGTATTAAGATACGTTATTTGAGCTTTTTGGTGGTGATGATTTGCCGTTACTTTTCTTTAGTAATTGCAATGACTCGTAACTGCTTGAACTCGGACCCGCGGTCTCTTTGGCCGTCTCCTTTTGATTTATTCATGATATGTTGTACATTATAGCATGTTTCGACATTAATAACATGCCTGTGTACTGCGGCATTAAATTTCGAAGTCGTTTAATATGCAGAACGTCTCTGACTTCGGTATTTGGTAGGAGAACTTTCCATACTATAAATGTCGTCAAAATCCCAGTTTGTTTCGAAGAGAGTTAGACCTTTAAAGTCGTTCTAGCGCCCAAGTTCGTCGACGCAAAGGCAATTAAATTTTTTCAGTATGCTTAATCAATCAATCGCTTGATTATTTGTAATAGACATAATTCAAAGTATCTTGCCTCCAATCGATAGTCACGAGTTTCCGTACTCACGTAGTTTGGTTTGCGCCTTGATCTATCTTTCATAGGAAATACTACACATGCTCCATTGCTTTATTGCTTTGAAATCAGCGTCTGAGTAGTAGCTTCCGCCTTCATTTTGATGTCTTATCCATCGCCTACAAAGCTAAGATGCTGCCACTTAAGATGAAACCGTAGTGTTGGAAACAGAAGTCTAGAAATTTTGTGCGTTGCGTGGCCGATTGTCGTTCTTGCTTTTATTCACACGAGATACCGGGTTTGGTCAAACTAATGATCATTGGCTAATAGATTTATTATTTGCTAACTCGCAGCTTTGGAAGGAACGATACTGAGAGTCAAAATAGGGTTGGTGTAGTTGTGGTACTTCGGAATGTACATTTGGCCCGTTTGTTGTGAAAACCGGTCTTTTTATTAACATGACTTTGTTAAGATGGAAGTAGGGTTAATCAATTCATGCAATGAAATGTTCTCTTCTTGTTGAGTTGGGTTAAATGTTTTCATTTGTGGCTTAGTTACTTTTGTTTATAGGAGCATGTCCAGCATAGCTTTAACACTTGCGGGCTACAGCTAATATAAGTGGTAGACGTTAGTGCAGATCTTGTATTGACTTAGAGCTTTTTAACTTGATAAGTGAATAGCTATTTTTATTGCTAGTATGACTGTGATGTTTTTCCCTTCCGATGGTTTTTCCCCTGGCCTTTTCATTATAAGTTACTAATCTTGTGCCTTCAAGATAAACTTTAATCGAACACTTTTTGGGGGACAACGATAAGTGACAAACGCCACCGCCTACAGTCAAGGGACAGGGAAAGGCTTGAATTGCTCCAGATTTTTCTGCTACGACTGAGCGTTAGGGTTGCAGTCAGCCAGGTAGCGGGGGATGAATAAAGCAATCTCGTACTGACTGAACGCTAGCAGTAACAGATCACAAAGAGGAAATGACCCAGCTAACAAAAAGAAGTTTAGCTAAAGACATACATACAATTCGTTATTAGTAAGTTACTAGAATAATCCAAGTTCATGTAAAGAAGTTAAATTCTATACCTTAGAGTTCATCTGAACCAACATGACCGATGGAGAGGATCGTTGGATCAAGGAAAGACGCATCTTGAGCATCAAAGTTATGTCTAAGATAAGGTCTCTGTCAGAAGGCAGCTTACGTGATCTTGGATGGCTCTGAATCCCTCTAGCTGCAGGGCGGACTAGACAGCTTTTTCGTTCGTACGTCTATTGTCTCCAGCTTCAACTACATCGGACTAGAAGCCGTCCTTGATTTAGGTAGTGCATTCCCTCTAAAGCGTTGCCCCTCCAGGGCTATAGGGCTTAAATGGCCATCAACTGATTGACGTTCTTGTGCCTATTCAACTCCAAATTAGGAAACGACCAACGCCAACGATGCTGGAAATGCAACGTGATTTTCCTTCAAGTAGAATAATCTAGGGTGTGCTCCGAGGAGGGAAATATATCCTCGGGGGTCAGAAGTCGGATACATGACATGAACTGTCTGGTTCATCCAGTCATGTATTTTGCTCATTCCTATTGATCCGTTTGGTTTTATGCTGATTTCTGAATTCTATCTACTTTACCTGGTCAGTATCAGACAACAGTCCTAAGAGATGTATGTAAAACGAAACAGCGGTGTTTATGACAAACTGGTTTGAGCGACATCGAGTTTTCAGCCTGGACTGACGAATGGAAAAGAGTTGCATTATGTGTTGCAAACGAATGAGTGTGCATTAATATAAGTAGGAGAAACCAGGGTCATTTTGAGGAGAAGTAGCATAGATCATTGTCACAGACTTCTGAGGCACCATAGCACTGACCAGTTGTGTCATGGTACTGAGGCTAGCTATCAAACATGCTCTTGACAGTCTAGGTACTAAGCTATCCTTCCATGTACTTTGAATTTGGAATATAACCACGGGTTGATAAATCGGCGAAGACGCCATTTTAAAGGCAGATGCCAGGACAGTCTAAAACTCGGTACCAGGACTAAATGGTAACAGCAAAAAGATGGAAATAAAATCTCTTGGAAGAAATCATGATAAGTGATGGAGTTGTTGTTTTGGAGTCTGCATATTACCAATGATATGGATTTGAGACCTCACCATAGCTTCTCCAAACTGATACTTTTGATGTGGTAATGTTTCTGGCTTTTGGGGATGGCTTTCCATGAAATGGATAGTAAATTTTACAAAAAAATGCAGTTATCGGAGACAAATTTAGCTACTGCTTATTTTTATGTTGTCTCACTTTAAGTTCCTTATGATATTAGACCAGGGCGATCTAACATTTAGCGATTCTTTCTTAAAAATGTGATCGAAAGTTTGCAAGTTCGTATTTGCAGCTGACCTCTTCCAATAATCCTTTGGATTTCAATTTTATTTTTGCCTTTTTTAAAAGCTTTGTACAAGTATAAGTGTACAAGTACAAGTTCGTACTGTTAGGAAACTTTTTGTCTTTTTTCTTTACTGTTCCTAATTGGCAGTTTTCGATCCTTGTTCCTTATAAAATGGTTGCCATATATCTATACTTTCCTTTCTGATGGTTCATACTCTGAAGAGTGTCAGACGAAAAAAGCTTTTAAGTATGTTTATAGCGCAATGTCGCAAAAAAACAAGGCGTCTGTTCTTGACCCTTATTTGAGAATTATCAGCTTCCTTGATAAAGTATAAAAGGGATTTGGTCTTTATTTGTTAAATGAAAGTTTCAAACATCCCCCCTTCCAGTCTTTTATTATGATACGTGTTCTCATTGGCTGTACACACCTATATATACTCCTGGACACTCGCTGTAGTCGTAAGGTGTCAAGTTACCAGTTTACTACAGGAATAGGCATATACGTGGTCTATGACTAATCAAAATAGTGTTACCCATTCGTTCCTTTCCATGGGACAAGGATGGGTAAAGACAACAGTTGTGACCAAAACATGTTTTGTAGGTAGACACGAATTCATGAAAGTAATATTTCGTTTCATCTTACAAGTCAATTATTCTAGACAATGGTTCACTTGAACAGTAGCTCCAGACTAGAGGTTGTGTGTTAAAAAGCTGCTGAGTAATGCTTCGTAATATTTCTTAAGTAAAGACATTACTACTTTGTGTCTGCCCTTTTTTTTCATCAAACTAGGACGCATTTGCCATTTAATTCCATTTCAAAGTTCCCATTGCGTGTAGGAAGCTAAAATGTTTCAGGGATACCCTGTACGCCTTTGCATTGTTTTCGCTCCCGCTGTACAAAGGAATTGACTGCTCAAATTTCTCGTAATTGCAATTATATCTCAAAGTGGCAAATTTATACACATGTCTGTTATCCAGTGGTTACAAGATTGAATATTCCAATTTTCCCTTTTTAGGTAATAGCAGAGTATCAAGCATTTGGAACATCTTACATGGCAAAGACACTTGAACAATGCTACGCTACATTCGACAAAAAACTTCGAGCTTACCCGAAAGTAAAAATATGTGGCGAAAGAGTCAAATTTAATCCATAGTTCTTCGGCGTCTTGTAGTACTCTAGAACCAATTGTATCGTTAGCCAGGGGGGGGGACTTTTCGAATAATGCCTAGCAGCAGCTTTTTTGCACAGCCGGCTCCTATAGCTTGGCGATAAATTCTGATATTTGATGTAACTGATGACAATAAAGGGTTTAGTCTCGGTGTCTTTTTGCTAGTATTTTACGAATGTTGACGTAAAAGAAGAACCTCACAATATAAACGAAAAGTCCCTTTTGAATCTACCACGGCGTTTATCATGACACCCGGAAAATCCTATCTTCCTAAGCAGTGATGCTTATTGGCCAAAGGAAACTCGATCACTCTGCACCCTAAATAAATATACAATAACCCTTACTCTACTGTTTATCTCGGAGTGAGATCTATAATCCGTGTCTTAAAGTATGATATGTTAAATGTGACACCTAGGAACCAGGGTTCCTTACAGAGCCAGATACGCTTACATAAGTAGACGAAGGTTTTCCTACTCGTCAACACTGACAGCAACATCCATAGCTGGATAGACAACTGTTGCTCTCGATCTATAATCTTGCAAAGCGGAATGGCTCGATGTAAGCTTTTTATTGCACACGCATGAGCGCCTTTTTTCATCAGGTGTGCTGGCCCACTTAAAAGTGATGCTTCATTCAGGTGCGGCTTTTTACTAATGAAAATGTGATGGGAACCTTTACACTTAGATGGACTAGCGTGTTTTTCGCTATTTGAAAACAGATTTTTTTCTTTTTTTGCGGCAGCTCGAATTGTGATCAATTGTTATCAACTGTTTTGGCACCAGAATTGTTTGCACATGCGTATATCGGTAATTTTCGGCTCGCCCAAGTAAGGCAGACCATCTTGTAGCGTTTATATGGCTGGTTCTCATCCCATATAACTTGGACCTTCTCAAGTTTCAATCGACCCTACAAAGTGTAGGCTGGCCTAGCCTCCATTTCAATGTGAAAAATAAATTTGTTTGGGATTACTAGGAAATACAGAGTTGTCATCTGAGTAAGCCATCTTGTTTAGGTGGGCCAGGCCATCTCATGTAAACAGAGGAGACGTAAATGGCATGGTGTAATGTAATGAAGATGAATATATCGTAACCTGGTTTTCTTGCCCGGTAAGTTTTACTTCCTTAGTTAAAGAGTTCATATTGAACGACGCAGTAACTAGCACTTCTTTTATTACAAACCACTGACTCATATCTAAGATTTAAATTAGGGATTGTGATTTGTTATAGTATAAGACGATTCCTCGTTACCCTCTGAGGCATGGTCCGTTGACGGTACCGTATCAGTATTTTTCAACGTCAGCTTCATTCAAGTAAAGTAAAATTACAAAGCAGTTACAAATGAAACCAATGACTTATCAATAACAGAATATTTTCCCTTGCGGCTGATGGGTTGAAACAGTTTCTTGCTTATGGCACAGAATTGCTTCTGGTGTAGTTTCAGTATTTACAAAACCAGATGGGAGGTCGACCACATACCACAACGTCGATTGAAGTTGAGCTCCTTGGTGTATGATAGAGTTCTCCCTTTTGAGCGTGCCACTGATCGAAAGCACAGTTCTTCAGGTGGTTGTGGACCCAGGGACTTTGATTCTGATTTATTGAAAATTGTAGCCAATTTGGGTTATGAAGAGGTATTACAGTCTTAAGGCCAGGAGTCATAGGGTAGGATTTCTTAGCCAGTAGGCCTCCGTTCTCTATATACGGGACCTTCCAAAGATGAATAATGAATAACTTCATTATATCGCTATTATAGCCCTAACCAACTCGGGAAATGATTCAGTTATTCAGTCAAACGTTTGTTCACTGTAATGTGAAGTATAATCTCAAATGACATTTCTGCCATTTGCTCAGCAGGGACCGACAGTGTTTAGGATAATGATGGTTTGTCAACAATCTATAAATAGTACTGTAGTGTATACTTCTAATAGATACACTTTACGAACGTTAAACACTACATTGGCTTGGTAAGGCAGCAAAACAAAATTATCAAACGCATTTGTCGTTCGGAAAGTTTCCGAGATGCACAAGTACACAAAACGAGTTCCTCCTTAAAGAAGAGTTCATCTCGCTACTAATGATGTCTAAGAATGGAATAGCAACTGTCTCTCTTCACAATTAGTGTATGTTTTCAGCTGGATGATTTTCCCTGCTGGTTTGTCAAGGATGAATCTTTCACTAATATTCCAGAGCGCAAAACGTTTTTCTCCAAAACTGTTGCTTTTTAAGATATCGTTGAGCTTATAAATAATGTCCTCTCTCATTGATACATATCACAGATTCGGTTTTTCGATATTTTTTTTCACACTCAAAGTATGTTTCAGGTTTTCTCTCGATGAGCAGAAACTATAGGAGGCATAGCCTCAAACAAATTCTCTATGCTCATGAAATTAACAATGTGTAGCCAACTTGTTAGAGAGAATGTTGCACACCAGTTGCTATTGTCTTTGTATTTCCGCCCAAATTCCATCTGTCTAATTTGTTGCTATTTTACCATACTGTTCTGTATCATTGCGTGGGTCAAACGTCTCATTAAGACTTACGATGAGGTACTGATAGAGCTTAAATCAAATTTTTAGTAAATTTATCTTGCAGATTTGACACATTTTTTCGGATTAACTTTCTACATGATGGAGCAAAGTGTGTTCATTATTTTTCAAAATATTTTTTGCACCAAGGAAAATTATGAAAACTGGATAGCTCTGTCCACGATTGTAATCCACATATTACCAAATTCGTCAGTCCATAGATGTGG
Source organism: Chironex yamaguchii (assembly GCA_024741275.1). Classification (NCBI taxonomy): domain Eukaryota; kingdom Metazoa; phylum Cnidaria; class Cubozoa; order Chirodropida; family Chirodropidae; genus Chironex; species Chironex yamaguchii. Next base: position 9,147 of record JANTCA010001039.1, read on the forward strand.
TGACTTTGGTAGCCTGTATCAGGAGCAGACGTACAGATTTCTGCCTGAGCTCTCCACTGCGTGATGCCAATATCCCGATTCTTGACACATTACAAATTGATAAGGTAATACAATGTCCTATTAAACGATCGGCAATGTCCAAGGACACTTCTTGTTTCGTTCTCCGGCAAAATCAAGGAAGTGAAGACAGCGAAAGCACTGATAAACTTTGTCTTGTTATTTCATTGACAGTTATGGCATAATTAGAACACTTCTGAATACGCTCAGAAAAATATTCTTGAATCAGATTTGCCATATTTGTCATTAGTTCATCTTGTATCGTCTTGCTCTCTTAATGAGCTTGCCTAGTGCCAATTAATAGATATTCCTAAAGCTCTGGGTTACTACTAACTAGTAAGCAAGGCATGCCAATCAAATTTACTTTATTGCAGTCAGCATTCACGCTAATACCAGCTGGGTCATCTCTGTGCTGTCACATTGCAATCTGTAGCTAGACACGCGCGCATGCACGCACATCACTATCTACTATCGTTACCAGTATCCATTTATTGTTAGAGACACCTTCCGACATTTGCTATATGTTCTTGAACAGCACATACACATACAGCAAATGTTTATGTTTCCTCTCATGGTGACTTGGGGCTTTTAGAAAGTTTTCAAAACGTTCCTTCTTGGAATCTAGGATTTAAAGGCACGAAAATTATCATCCTCCTTTGCCCCCTCACAATATGCCAGTCGTTAGTTTTGATCTAGTCAATGCACATCAGAAATTAAGTTAGGGTAACCTACAAGATACAATCATTGATCTTCGGCAGAACTCCTACTGCAGCACCCACGATGTAAGACCAAGAAACCGTCCAAGAAGCCATGGACGATAAATCGTTTTCAGTTACAGCTCCTGCACACTGGAACAAGTTAGCATTTAGCGTATGGGCTGATCAGAATTTAATGTTTAATTATCTGGAAAACCGTCTCTTTTTAGAAAGAGTTTATCAGCTTCTAATGTATAATCAATTTTGTTACACACATTAGAAATAACTTTCTTGCATCTGTAGATTTTACTGCTAGACGGTTTTAAATATTTTTTATCAGAGTCCTACAATAGGTTTGAATTAAGTTTTGGTCGAGTTGAATTTAGGATTTTAGTACACTTGAATTTTACGTTAGACTTTACAAATTTCCTAAATTAAAGCTTCTTTGTGAGGGGCATTAGACCACGTCTATATTTTGTCTTGCGCCATATAAGTTCCAATTTATTGTTATAAATTAATTATTAGCCATTTGGTCTAGAATAACATAGTTTATAGAGATGGAAGTTATGGCGTACCGCATGTAGTAATTCCTTGAATGTTTGGCGTAAAATGTTCCAAATTTTTCCGCCTTGATTACTTGCATATTTTTTAAAATTTATAAGAGTCCGCAAGTGACCGATCATTCACATTATCCCCCTGAGCCCCTTTGGCTGTTGTTACTTTGTTGCATCCATCGGGCTTACTTGGAAATCAGAATGAAGAAGATGTGCTATATTAGCCGACACTAAAATTAGTATGAAGCATTGACCACTTAAAATGTCCCTGTAGTACTTCCCTACAGCCATCACTGGTACATTATTCGTCAACTAAGCTTGGTGTAGTATTCCCCTATCACGAATTTGTTTATAATGTTACTATCTTTGATATCAAATACAAATAATGCCATTTGAAATGGAGAAGCATTCGTTGCCTACCTTCAGCACTTCTATTCCTAGGTTTTGACAAGACTAGCACAAGAGTATAACTAATGATTACCGAGCTGTGGAGACAGTACAGAACTTACTCAACGGCACAGGAGAATGGTTATTACTAACCGGCTAACCTTTTTTTCAAGCTTACACGTGTTTGACTCCTTGAAGACGATCCCATCTTGTGTGACTAATGCATCTCATTTGAAAGTACAGGTGTTTTCTGGCACAAAGTGCTTCTTTCCCATGATAATGATTTCTATAACTGTCATTAGTGTTTCGTCACTAGGGGTGGTTTGTTGGATTTCACTGAGTTTTGGTTCTGTGGCAAGCAATGTGAACAATCTCAGCGTCTTGCTTTCATTCTAAATACGTATCAGGTGTGGATTGAATGCAAGGGTTGAAAAGAGTGTCCCCATGATGGGATATCTCTGGTTATAGGGTGCTGCAGAGGCGCAAAAGTGGAAACAAGAAGTCTAGCGTGATAATTAGAATCAATGCTTTAATCATGCGACCACGTGCGAACAGAATTCACATCAAAATAACAGGCGTATCCTACAATAGCAAACGCTAAATTACATATAATATTATTATGTTGGGATGCGAGTGCTTCCCCGAAAGAGAAAAATTTAGGTAAAGACTTAAATCTAATAAAGTAAAGAATACGCAGTATAAATTCGTACATGATTATTTTTAATATTACACACGGTATAATAATCAAGACAGAATGCGATATGCACGCAGGTGAATTACGACGTGAATGCAAGAGTATTTTTAACACCCAAGGACAATATCTCTCCCAGATTTGTGATGTATCTTGGTGTCATAGCTTTACATTTGCTGTAAAATGCTGTAACATTTATGGAGTTACAAGCGAATCAAAATATCTGAAGGCTTTTGTGAAAAAGCATTTGATGTTTTAAAATGTACCAGGATGCTCATTGCTCCAGTACCAGACAGCATATTTGCGTGGTAGAGTTCATGGAGGTCAGATACATCAGCAAAAGTATAATAGAGTTCTCACGATTAGAAAAAATCATAACCGATTTATCTATGACCCATGATCTAATCTTAATCGTCAATATAAAAGCAAACTTTTAAAAAAAGTTATCCAGTTAACCCTGAACTCGATATCGTCCGTCAGGTGGCAGCACCGGGCAAAAACCAATGGCCATGCGCTTCTACGAGGTTTCTCACTTGCTAGTACGGGGCCTTCACAACGGATCGACAGGGATTTTACCACAGGCCCGTGATTTCCATCTAACTATTGAGGGGGCTAGACAAAGAGCATTTTAGTTTCATATTTTTTTATGTTTTTTCAAGGTTTCTGAGTGACATTAGGATGGCCTGTTCATTGTCCTCTCGCATATAAATTATGAAGAAAAGGAGTCTAAGGCTT
>JANTCA010001040.1:0-33016 GCA_024741275.1 Chironex yamaguchii
GCAATCCACCTTCTCATTATCAGAAACAACAAGAGGAACCACAGCAAGAACACCATCATCATCATCACGGCCATTATTCGTTTATTCTCGTCATCACCATTGTCATCATGATCGCAATCCACCTTCTCATTATCAGAAGCAACAAGAGGAACGGCGGCAACAACACCATAATCATCATCACAGCCATTATTCGTTTATTCTCGTCATCACCATTGTCATCATGATCGCAATCCACCTTCTCATTATCAGAAACAACAAGAGGAACCACAGCAAGAACACCATCATCATCATCACGGCCATTATTCGTTTATTTTCTTCATCACCATTGTCATCGTGATCATAATCCTTCTTTTCATTATCAGAAACAACAAGAAGAACGGCGGCAACAACACCATCATCATCATCACAGCCTTTATTCATTTATTCTCATCATCACCATTGTCATCGTGATGGTAATCCACCTTCTCATTATCAGAAACAACAAGAGGAACCGCAGCAAGAACACCATGATCACCATCACAGCCATTATCCATTTATACTCATCATCACCATTGTCATCATTATCATAATTCACCTTCTCATTATCAGAAACAACAAGAGGAACGGCGGCAACAACACCATGATCATCATGACAGCCATTATTCTTTTATTCTCGTCATCACCATCATCATGATCATAATCCACCTTCTCATTATCAGCAACAACAAGAGGAAGGGCGGCAACAACACCATCATCATCATCACAGCCATTATTCATTTATTCTCATCATCACCATTGTCATTATGATCACAATCCACCTTCTCGTTATCAGAAACAACAAGAGGAACGGAGGCAACAACACCATAATCATCATCAGAGCCATTATTCATTTATTCTCATCATCACCATTGTCGTCGTGATCATAATCCATCTTTTCATTATCAGAAACAACAAGATTAGCGTTGGCAACAACACCATGATCATCATCACAGCCATAATTCATTTATTCTCATCATCACCATTGTCATCGTGATCATAATCCATCTTTTCATTATCAGAAACAACAAGAGGAACGGCGGCAACACCATGATCATCATCACAGCCATTATTCATTTATTCTCATCATCACCATTGTCATCATGATCACAATCCACCTTCTCATTATCAGAAACAACAAGAGGAACGGCGGCAACAACACCATCATCATCATCACAGCCATTATTTATTTATTCTCACCATCACCATTGTCATCATGATCATAATCCATCTTCTCATTATCAGAAACAACAAGAGGAACGGCGGCAACAACACCATGATCATCATCACAGCCATTGTCAATCTATCAGCATAAGAACTTCAGCCATGGTGGTCGTGGTAGATATGATCATAATGGCTGTTATTGAAATATTGTCATAATGTTGGAAGTCTCTCATGGCATAGTCGCAAAAAACCTTTTTTGTCATTGTCCTTATTATTCATTCATCATTCCAAATTTCCTGGATCGTCCTGCCATAAAAATAGTAATATGTGGCTCGTTTGCATTGTTGACCTAGCGAGCGCTGTGATATGGGTACATGTTTTCATGGTAATTTACAATTGTAATGGTCCTGGGAATGTCAAACTGTATGGTCACTTTGCAAAAACTTTGGTTAACCTTGATTTAGGATCACAGTGAAATAAGAGGTAAAGATCATTATTACCATTATTATTACTGTCATTATCTCTACTACGGGCAAGAACACCAGTAACAGCATCATCATTATTCTGATAATCATACCGGTATTGAAGGTATTGCTCACATAGCTGCACTGGCATATTGTTCATTGGCATCATCTCATGGAAACAACTGACCAAAGGTGTCAGATTTCCTTTAACATATTACCAGAAAGATTGGGCACCGAGATCAACAGAACTCTTGGCAGTAGTGGGATCCGGGTTTGAATCTCCTGTGATCACAATTCTACTTTTGTCCTTAATGCTGGCTTTTCCAGGCAGTTGATTACCAGAATAATCATTATCATAATAAGAGGTCCAATCTGATCTGATGCACACAATTCCCTTTCAGCGCTTATTGTTAAAATGTCAAGTGATCACGTTGGTAGATATCTGACCTGACCATGAAAAACGACTTTTTATAGACACGCCCGTCGTCATATGGTATTTTGTAGCAACTTACTGGGCTTATCGATCAACATATATCTGATATCCAAATTTACATATCAAAACAACACCTTAACAACACATGTAACTCAAAGCTAGAGACATGATATTAAGTAAGAGTGCCGAAACCTCTTTAACATGATTCAAAACGACGCAACTTGGCTTTTAAATCGTGATATAGAGTAACAGACTGATATTTGATGGGTAGGTACTTGAAGATTAATATAGCAGTGTTACAATGCGTCTAGTCAGCGATAAGAACTTTAGATGTTGAGTAAGGCATATCGCTTGGATGGGATAACATCCTCAGCAGAAGACCCTGATTCATGATATCTGTATGTGTCTCTTAAAATCATAAATTTTTATTTGACAAACTTTTACCGTTGTACGAGGGGAAGGGTGTGCAGCTTTGACAGCTTGGAGCTACATCCCTGTACAGACAAGAACAATTTTACACATGGTAATGGGCATTTTAATTGTTGCGTGGAATGCAAAATGAATGCAGGTGATGGAGGGATCTCCTATGTTTTATTGACAAATTGCAACATGTGATTCTGTATTGAATAGTAAACTTGTATAGTATGAACTCGAGTCTTGACGTATTAGCATGTCCTAATCTTCAGAGTTTATTGATTGAAAGAAAGGCTATTTATCGAGAACGACGCCACTTTATTTGTAAATTTACTGTTGGACACATGCATCTGAGAAAATGTTTGATACAAGCTCCTGCTTGAAGTGTAACAGACCATAAACATGGTCACAAATCACTGTCTTTGATCAACATGAAAACTGGACATTCTATCGGATCGGACAGAAAAGATAGCTCTATCGGATCAAATGTATATCTATACAAATAAACTAGGCTTTTATTCTGAAACCCCGTTTAATTAGCGCTGCACAACTTGTCGATTACTTTACAAATTTTGATAGTCGATATCTCTTTGTCGTATAGCATACTGTATTTACATATTCGTGCAGACCAACTGTCACTCTCTCCCCTACATTCAACTTGTCATACTGTTATCTCCTTCGACTACATGAATATTCGTTACCCATATCGCTGTCAATTTATCACAATCAAACGCTATTCTACAATAACTGTTGAGATTGAACCTGAGATCCATCTGTGTACTCATGCTCAAAATTGTGCGTGTCCCGGCTGGCGCAGGAGACCTTTGGTATAAAAATAATCTAATCTTACGTACTTGTCCTGCGAAGCCAGAGCACCTTAGTTGATAAAAGCTGTAAAAGTTAAAATGTGTTTTTTCAAAGACCATTCGATAATATTGATATATGTATGTTAATTCAAACGTATTGACTTTATCAAAGCACGGATTTCCAGCACCCCAGATGTTACACTATATTCGTGGCTTGATAAGTACAGTTTGTGTTAAGCAATAGCACTGGACAACTCTTCTAGTTCCTTCGATTAAGATTAAACATTTGCTCTTCTCTTGTGTGAGATGTTTGTTTTATTATTTTCTCTTCTTTCTTTATCGGACTCTTGATTTATCATTTTCTTTTGTTTCTTTGAGGGTTGTTGGTTGCATAATTTCTTCTGTATCTATTTAGGGAGTAGGGTTTAACATTTTAGCAAATCGCTTTTTCTTCTTTTGTTTCTTCGTGGGATGTGAATTTGAGTGTTTTCCTTCAATCCTTGTAGGATGGAGTCTTCGTCATTTTACCATTTTGTCTGTATGTACCCTTTTGAACGTACGTTTTATCGTTTTGCTTTTTTACTTCGCGAGGTTAAAATATATTAGATATAGAATACAAGGCAAACAACTTGGCAGAACGAATGTAGCACCATCATAACTGTGGCTCTGAAATACGAAGGAAAATTTAAGTAACCTGAAAAAATACTGTTTCGGGATTTTGATCATTCAACAGAACTCGAAGAGAATGTTTTTACTATCGTACTTTGTGCAAAATACGAGTGATTATATCGAATGCTGTCATAAGATGAGATTCTAAAATGCCTCTAAATACAAAACTTTTCGTTGATCCTCGGATGATTTTGTCTTGGGGAGGCAAGGACTCGTTCCGACCAAAATCCTTTCAAGTTTTCCTTAGTATAAGCAAGTATTCATCATAGTCACTGACGTTCGCCTCTGGCTGTTTTTGGCCAGCATTTGCTTTACATCTTGAGATAGACTTCCTACTCTAGCCTGGACTGTCCCTTTGCTTTGGGTCATGTAGAGATTTAGAATTGGACAACGTGTTCAGAATTCATATTTTTTAAGCAAGGCTCCAGACAGATCATAGCCAAAAATAACCGACACTATCCATTGTTCAAGTTTATTACTGATGGTAGAAGGTGATGGCAGCAAACTAAGTTTCTCTCAGAAGCAACACTAATGATTCACATAAGAGTGTTTTGATTAGATTAACGAGAGGACAAGTGTCCTAGAGCTGAGAACAGTGGGATATAAAATTGTGTGTGTTCTGAGTATATGCATATCAACTTTCCTCTTTAATGAGAATGAGGCACAACCCCTTTTTCAACTGCAACGCCTCCTGACTGCATTTTACTGAAGCTCAGTCATGCCTCATTACTATTGATTTAGAATAAGACAAACACTTATCAACAGAAGCTCTCAACTGAAGACCTTAATTATCCATCATGTTTTCTGTGAAGTGCCCAAAATATACTTCATATTCACTAGTTTTTAAAGATTCTATAACAACCCTCTATTTGCTTCATTAATGACTATTGCCGAAAAACAAACAGAAGCAATTTCATTCAAATTGCACTCAGAGCACACCATTACACATAGTGATTATCGAGTCGTTCACAAGGTCGGACACAAAAATTTAATTGCTTCATATCAGCAATACGAATATTCGTTGATGTCTATAACGCTATTATTTGCTCAGTAGCAATATAAAACACAAAACTTAGTAATTAAAGACACTTAGAATCGTAGTGCACTCAAAAGCAAATTTACAGATCCAACGCTGACTTTCAACTTTTGATTGTTTTGGCAGAGTAGATAATACAGGAAAGATATATAATGCATGATTTCTTTCTTTATCCCTGCTCATTAGCACCTCTCCAGTTTAAAGAGATTAACTGGAATGAACGAAAGGCAACTATAGTAGAACCTGTATAACTGACTTCCTATATAGTGGACATGCTTTATAATGGACATTCTTTACAGTAGACATACTATATAGTGGACATCCTATATAGTGGGCATGGTATACTGTGGACGTGCTGTATAGCGTATTTAATGAAAACAAGACGCGCCAGAGAATTCGAAGTCATCGAAGGCTTTTTCTTATAGAAAAATCGTAACCTCTTATGGTGGACACCTGATTTTAGGGGAAATATATTTTGAAACCGCAGGTGTACACAATAGGTTGCTGTAAGTCTTCCTTGAGGAGAACAAAATTTTTAATTCTATCGGCTCAGGACCACCAAGAGCGGGATAGCAGGAAGTAGCTGCCAGAGACAAGAGCCCCCATGAATGTTATGATCATCGACAGAGCGAGAGCATATTTGAGACTTATACAAGGACTCCGTTTTGATTCTTTAGGCAGTAGAAGAGCAACTTGTATTGCAGGGAAGGACTATTTTGCGCTTCCATGAGTATATCTTACGAGGGCGCATCCTATCTAAAGAAGAAAGATGCGACCAAATTTATTAACCAAGATACTTATATGATTCAATACCATGCAAACTATTGATATTACTTATGTAAAATTTACTATCTAAGGTAACTGTCCTTAGGCACAGCTTTGCAAAATTATCTTGCTGTTATCACTTGACAATACCGTGAAAATTTAACATGTTGCAAATAGAAGATATTCCACAGAATAGATTACCTGTCCATATATATGTCACATTTATATTGACTGAGAACCAATGCCGGCTATTTTAACGCAATTTTCCTGACGTCTTACAGGTGTATTCATAAAACATGAATCTCCATTATTCTTTTCTTATTTACTCCAACGTAAGGTTGTAGATGTATAGGAAATTTTTGTGAACTTCCACATTTTACACAGACACCACTGTGTGACATTTCATACGCTTCTTGCTCGTTTTCTTACGGCAGAGTTAATTCCCTTTTTAAGCTACTTTAACAGTTCTGTCTACGGAAGTTATATGTATGAAACTGTAGTTTCACATAGAGTAAAAAGGGTGTTATTGTACGCAACAGATTGGAATAAGGCAGTGCAAGTGAGGAGGGACAATGCTCTTTGTCTGTGGTTCGCATCTCGTGTTCAGTCCTTAGAACACTGTTAATGAAATGTAATATATTGACTTGTGCGTAAACATAACTCGCTTCCGTCTGTTGTTTGATCATGTGATGAACAATATAGAAGACGCTTCAGCATTATTATCGTTTTAAGTATATTCAATGCATATATACATCCTCTATTTCGTCTGAAGTAACAGTAACTCAATACGACCTGGCCTCCCCAGTGAAACACTGATGCCCTGGAGCCCTAATTTGACGTCATTTTGTTTCCTCACTCGAGTTAGTCTTTTCTGTTTGAATTCTACCACCCAGTTTGCAGGATGTTATTAAGTGTAAGCCAGTGACCTGTGACGTTCTAAGAGAAACAATTTTGACGAACTGTTATTGTTGTTTGAATGGGCATTTGTTTGAGTGCCCACGGCCATTAACAATCTCTACGCAAGTCTTTGCCACTCACCCTCGACTATTCTGCTCTTTCTGAAATAAAAGGCATATGGTTTTCTCATATTACATGTATCATACCTGACCGAGATTTGTAGTCCATGTCGTCTATAATCAATAACAAGAACTCAACACAGCACGAATTGTAGGAAAACACCAAAGACCCTACAATACATTTTACAGCTGCGGTTGCTCTTGCTTTACCTATCCTTTCGTTAAAACAACAAGGTATAACCGCGATTACTCGCTATTATTCAGCTCATTCAACTTAGATGCGTTAGCTTTTCATACAACATTCCAACGTTATAATTAGCTTACTTGGTCTCTCTGATATTTCACAACACTTTCTGACACTAGTATAAGCCTTCATCAAGCAAAAGGTAAACCTGTCTATGTCGTGTACCATTGATCAGTCGAAGCATAAAAAGGGCTGAAGACGGCGTTAGTTATACTGCTCAGTACGATGATCAATTTTTTCAGTCCCTTTTCTCCAGCAATATGTACGTGTTCAGTGCCTTTGCACCTGTCTAAATGCAGTCATTATATTGTTTGATATCCCTTGACGTGATCGCTTTAGGCTCCACTCTATAGCTCATAGCAAACAAATCCCATTTCAGCTTCAAGACGAGGTTATTTGCAAACTGAGCAATCAAAAGCATTGTTGTACTGTTACTGCAAAAGTGGTAGCATGGCTCTGAAATAAAAAAATTAAGATATAAGGCAGATTGCTCACTAGTCTTTGTCTTTCCAAAAGTTAATTTTGTTTGCAATCTCATGCTAATGATGATACTAATTATTAGAACTAGAATGATGAAGATAATGATAAGATAATCTAAAAAATAATAATAACAATGGTGGTAATAGGTCTTTTTGTGTTATCCTTAAGACCACTGATGTTGTTTTCTGCCTCCGCATGTCATGGTTTAACACACTCAGGATCATAGAATAAGTATGAGGCCTTGAAGTTAGAGATATAATTATTTCTTAACATTTTAATAAAAATCAGTTTTAACATTTCACCTCAGACTCCTGAAAACTAAAGCGACTTTGACATAAACACAAAATATGACATCCTGCATGCATGAAGATATACAAAATCACCGATAGGAACACATACGCGTGCATACACGTACAATACAAACATAGATACATGGGTGCATGCACTAATAAAGTGCACAAACATTCAAAAATCTTCTAAATACGCACAAATCGCCACGCCTAGCTTAGACCTGTTACTTGGGCTTAGTGCAGTGACGTAAGGCGGTTAAGGATACCTTAGTTCCAAAACTCCGACTGAAAGGGGCCCCCAACAACTTTTTTGTATTGTGTGCTATGCCATACTTTACAAATAGGCTTTTTAACGCCATAAAAGCCCCTTTCTAGCCAGTTTTGTTTGAACAACACTGGATTCATAAATTACTTATAATTTGTCTCAAAATATATTTCTGAGACATGATCATCGAAAAGAAATGGTCTCGAAAGCGTGGTTAAATTTTTTTCCAAATTACGTTTATATTTCAAGGTTTTTTAAAGCAGGGTTTCAAAATTTTCAAATTACTCCAAACGCTCTTCCACTGTAGAGCTCACTTCTGTTCGCGGTCCCTACATAATGACCTCATACTTTTGGTAGGGCTCCGGATCTCTCCGTTATGCTACTGATTTGACTTCACATACCGTCTTCTACTTCTTTTATCTACCTAGCTATCGTCAAAAAAATGTAACTTTGCTTCTCTTGACTGCCATCTGGCATAACAATGAAAATATGTATTGCATGAGATTGCAATAATGTAGGGTGTAAAGATTACGTTTTATAACCGTCAGTCTCGTGCGCATTCTCCTATCGAGGAAAGAGGTTGGGGACGATTTTTAGAAGTGCAGCGTGTGCTGGCGTCTGCTAACAATCGCTGTCTCATTTCTACTGAACTCCAATTAAATTGATTTGACCATAAAGTATTTCATGGCCAAGATGAAAGCGACGTTGTCTGAATCATGGTTAAGCAAAACAACTTATCTTTTAAGAATTAATATAAATAGGATTGACGGTGAATGTAAAATACATTATCATCCGTCTTCCTAAAATTCTGTTCTCTTTGGGTTGACTTAGCCGATTAAACTATTATTCCTTTTAAAAAGGATTAAGAAACTTTTCCACCCTAAACCTTTTGAGAACGTGGAATTACTTCATTGCATTGACGAAGGTATTGATGTCCATCAGCTTGATACAAGACAGCTTGATCTGACCACCTTGAAAGTTTAAACTCATGATGAGCTGTCCGCTTTCAGGAAACCCTCTTCTTACCTGGTTAATCATGGACGTACTGTGAGACGCAAGTATAAAACACTAAGCAGCTGGGAAGACCGGAGTTATGGTTACATGAAGGTTGTAACAGTGAGTGACTTTTATTGAAGAGGTGTAAATAAAAGTTATACAATAGAACGTACAGTGCAATTGACCCGTAATAAACACGAACTGTTGGTGCGCTGGAGAATATTTCAACAACACAACAGCACATACGCCATCCCTATTTTTTTTCAAGAGGAAGGGCGCTGTTGTTTCTATTGGTGTAACTGACCTCTAAAGATCTTGACTAACGTCTGCAAGAAATACGGGAAGGTTAAAGTGATCAACGTTCGGCGGTTTTTTTTTAGGAATCTCTCTCTTATGTATACCCTTATCAATTTTGGATAAGAGGAATGATTATTGAACTGAACACTCTACCTTAAAACTGAAATTTATCAGGGAAAATACAAGTTTAAGGCAGCATTATCTATAGTTTCAAGATGAACTACAAAAGAGGTGATAAGGATTATGAACGAAGTCTTATACTGTTGTGTATAGAAATTCATCATTTTTATAATTTACAGCAAAATGGTTTATGTCAAGCATAAAAATATTATGCCTCTCTCTCTTGCGCGTTCTTCCATGCCCGATTTTTGCTTTGTCATTATAAATTGTGTACACATTTGAAACTACAGAGTAAAAATATAGCTCACTTTACTGTCCCGTCTAACAGAGCACTTTGCTTGGTAATTTTATCAAGTTATGACTTGGTCCAAGCTCTCTCCCATAAGCTGATGGAGTATTTTGTTGTTGTTTTGTTTGGGTGTAACTTTTATTTTTCATTCAATGACCTACTCGTGAGTGCGTTAAGCCTCGTGTGGGTAGTTTAATAACAATAGGAACCGATTTATTTCCAGGGAAAATATTATTCACTGTTGTTCTTTACTCAAAGACATGAACTACATGATTACTTATCTCAGCGTCTTTGTCAATGCACAGTCAAAGATCTTTCCTGTCAATATTAAGGACCGTTCTCCAAGACGTCGAGCAAATCGAATGGTACTTTGTCAAAACACGTAGCTTTCAAATAACGAAGAGAGCGATGATTTTACATTGTCGTTCTTGCGTTGTTCAAATGAGATGCGTGATACATCCCTCTCCGTTAGCGTGGAGGCACGCTTGTTGTCCTGATGGCATAGACAATAGCATCAAACTAACCCAACTGAGATTTCCAATTAATTTCCCCTTGTAAGGGACTTACTTTCCATACCTTACCATGGAGAGGAAAGTATGTCGATTCGTGGCAGGATATCCTTGTTCCTATAAGCCACCATGCCGAGCCTCCTGATAAAGAAATTCTAGGAACAGTAGGGAGAAGCATTGTGTACAGACAACGTGTTCTTTTTTAATACTGCAATCGCTACCTACTCACTTTCTACGAGGGAAATAGAAAGGACGCTATGAACTTGATTAAGGCTACATTTATGTCCAACAGAGGCGACAAATCAACCTTGAATGACAATGCCTTCCCTTCAGGTGACTTCGAAATCCAGGTTTGATCTACAAAACTGATAAACAGAATTTACTTAAGACGCACTCCTAACACAAAACACAGAAATAGATGGCAGCGTGTCAAGCACTTGTAATTCAAATGCAAAGGAAAGCTCTCAGATGGCCTAGGTTGTTTAAGAAGCTCGTTTTCCCTGGCAAGCTGCAATCCATTTCTTGTTCTGATTTACTGGTGAAGTCACACAAGTACTCGACTAGAAGCTCTTCATCTTTGCATGAAAGGGTCAGATAACGGCAAGGGATACGTTTGATAAGCTATTTTTTAGGCCGGATTGTTAAACATAAATATCTTTTACTGTCAAAAAATACCCAGGTTTGACTACCAACTTTTAAAGCTCAGTCAAAATTGGCCATTTAACATATGCACTAAATAGTGGAAGCATTAATCGCAAGAAATATGAAACATTTTGGTAAACAATAGTGCTAACTTAGTGAATCGATCGTAACTACTACTACTACTACTACTACTACTACTACTACCACTACTATAACTACTACTACAACTACTACTACTACTACTACCACCACTACTATAACTACTACTACTACCACCACCACTACTACTACTACTACTACTACTACTACTACTACTGCTACTACTTCCATTCCTGCTACTGCTGCTGCTACTACTGCTACTAATACCACTACCAATACTACAACCTTTTATAATTGCATCTTTGCATTGACAACGTGTATTACATTGGGAAGTTTGTTCTACGCTGCCTATGAATCAGTCGTAAACTTCCTTTCCCACTGGTAGTCGCATCATTTAAGAGTATGTCTTGAATTAAGAGGATACAGACTATTATGAGGATTTTTGAAGGATTAGGTTTGTTATCCATAAATTGAAGCAAGCTTTGTCCTGTAAATCATTTTATATACATCGGACATCTGTCATGATTCCCAATCCTTTGGAGATTCAATCCAGAGAGACGCCCGAGGTTGCTAAACGGTATGCATTTGCAGTTGCTGCATTTTAAAAGGTGGAAATAAACTGAAGTGCCACGCAACTTGAACATGTTGAACAATTTGAAGTTGCAAATTAACACTGTAATTGACGCTGACCGCAAATCATGGCGTTGGAATCTCTTACCAATGGTGTAAATACGTGTTTGCAATAGTAGAGTCTTGGTTCCATTCAGGAAGAATATGCTTTGATGGTGTCAAGTAGGCGAAGGTTAATTATCAACTTGTCATTATGCACAAAGTAGTCTGTTGTGTTCTGTATGTGCAGTGCTTTTATTTATCAGCTACATTTGTAGTTACAATAGATTCATTTGGAATTCACGTACCATACGCACATTACATTTGTTGCACCACCTGCTACTCTTCGATGTCTAACAATATCTGAACATCTTTAGTGGCATTGTCATAGAAATGTGGCTTTTGCAATAAACCCAAATTCTGTAACTTACATTTTTGCGCTTCATTCATTCACTCAAGGCAACATTATCGGATATCATCAAGAGGTAGTTTACTGTGTGGAATTGTGACTTACAAATCATAGATACGCGACATAATAACCAAGATCTTGTAGGTCGAAAATTTGCTGATTGATCGTTTTTACATCAAAAAAATACAAGTGCAAATTTTATAGTTTATTGGTTATTTTCTAGCGCAGGACAATACGACATCGTAGTCTAATATCACCTCACTTGCGCGAGATGTTCAGTCATATTAATATCGAAGTGCTTTGATAAAGTACATAGATATTACTATGACCGACAATTGTGTATTGGTTAGCAGTAGGTATCATCGACTTGCACACATTTGCATTCACTATTGATAAATGAGTACTATTAATATCCTTCCTTACCTCAGTTGGCCTTGACAATTGATTATAATTTGAACTGGATTTTGAATCGTAGGTGACATAGACAAAGAGGACTGGGACATTCTCGCTATCTATTAAGATTAAATGTAGAAATAGGGTAGTATAGAAGCAGAGAGACCGAAGGACAACCAAATGGATGGATACACTGACAGAAGGACAGGTTATTGACAGCAAAGGCAAAGTTTACACTTGCATGGATCAAGAAATTGTACAGGGTACAAGGACAGGGTAGGGATGAACGTAAGTGTACATACAACATGAAAGCACAGATAAAGTCTGACAATGGTTAACATGTTAAAAGAGGAGACACGGCTGGCCAAAGCACTACACTACCCATAATGTATCAGGTGTCAGCATCAGTTGGCAGATTTTATAACCAACACGCAACGGATACATAGGGCATCAAGGAAAAACACGTACCGATAGAAGATAAAGTTTTGACCAAAAACCAGAAATTTAAACAGAATGTTAAAGTTTTATCATGTTATATTTAATATTGTACTTTTTCGATATGTCCATATTTCAACGAGTATAATGCCCTAAATTCATTAAAATTACTATTGCTTCTGTTTCTAGTGAAAGAGCTCTAAGAATATGAAAGGAATAATAGATGAAAACCTTGTGGTGGCTACTTCTAAAGTGTATTTATCCTTTTCAAAATTATTATAAATTTAATCAAATTACCTTTAACAACCCAAAAACAAACATTTGAAAACTTTGCTGCTACTCTTATAAATAATGGTGAGAACCGTATCCAGATTTCCTAGGGCTGAATTAGAAGATACCTTTCCCTTTTCTTGTCTGTCTTAGTTAATTCTTAAATTTTAAGTCGTCTTGACCTGATTGTCCTTATAATATACTGATTGTCATTTAACTACATAACATGATAGGCGATAGACAGAATATAAGATACCAGTGCATGGACTGTTGAACAAAGCATTAGCTTTTTAAAAAAAGGACGACAAGTAAAGAGTGAGATTTACAATAGAATTCACAGGATGACAATGTTTGGATTGCACTTAACGTTAAGTGTGTTTGGGTTACTCATAACGCGTATGGGCTGCTTAATAAGTGTATGAGCAAACAAATTCAAAACAAACAGACAACAACAGTAATTGTGCATAGACAATAAAGAAATGAATATAAAGTCAGGCCCTCAGTTATCAGTTTTAAAAATACCAGTATATTGCACGACAGAACATGACATAGCGAAAATTATCAGTAGAAAAGCAAGACCAATGTATGCCCTCAGAACTACTAAGCTTGCGAATAACGTTTGTTCTCTTAATTTAAAACGCCGGGAAATTTCAAGCAAGACATTTCAATGTTTCTCGCAATAATTGCTTCATGGTTCCACGGGTGAGCATCTTAACTGAAATTGTTCTAAGACTTCTGATACCTGTTCCCTCATGTTCTCATTCTTTTACCAAATTGTGACTCATGTTGTTAACAACTGAATGTCACTATGCTATCGTTGTGAGTGGTAGGCAAGATCTACGATATACCATGCTACCTATTCTTATATATCATTAAGCAATTAGAACTCGATGTCTCAAGGCTACAACCAAATCGGAGTTCATATAGAATGTTCTCATCTTAATTGCTAGTATTCAACTGTAATTATTCTGTACACATGCGGTTTAACTTATCAACAGTACTGTATTTATCAGACTGAACGGTCGGACACTTAGAAGATCTCAGTGTTGGTTTGTAAGCAATTAACTTTGCTTGAGGTTGAGATATCACTGCACCCAAGGCTAGCTTTAGCAAATTATATTTGAAAAAACAGTATATAAATGAAAGTAAACTGACATATCTTTATGGGCTTAAATGCGATCGTTTGAGATTTTCATGATGAAACTCTCAGCAGACAATTTGGTGATATCATAACCTACTTCTAAGATTTCAATATTTGGTACTTTAATCAACGGTCTTATAATCTTCCATTACCTCAGCTGCACTCGAAAACGAAATCTTTCACCTTGATGCTTGTTTGGCGGACAGAACTAAGGCCAGTAGACCACATCCATTTGGAATGGGAAGTTGTTCATTTCAGCCCCTTCACGTTTTTGCAAGGAAAGAACGTGGATTGTTTTTGCTTCTATAATGAGCTCTTCCTTGTCCTCAACATCAGTCGACGTAAGCACGAAAGAATAAGGTTTTTCAAAGGAAGGAAATGAAGTTTATGCTAGGTCATCCGATAACTACTTGGGGGGCAGTTGTTATCTTTGGCCCCCGTCGAGCACAAGATAGGGCGTATTGCCCCACCTGGTTGGGAATTGAGTTTTTTCCACAGAATGATTCTGCTTGGACGGGAAATAAGTCAAAGGCGTCTTGAAGGATTCTCTTTCATATACGGTACAGGAAGTGTTGATAGGAAAGGGAAAATATGAGGAAAGTATACTCTCAACAGGGCACATACATGGATATTTAGAAGCAGGAAAAACTAATGATGATTCAACTAATTGGCGGAAGCACAGCATATAAGCTGACGTACAAAATGAAGTCATTGTTGAATTTAAATTTTATAATACGACAAAGCCTAGAAACTACTATTCTTTTCCTTTTCATGAAGATGAAATCATTCTTCTTAACTTCCTTCTACTCATAACTTGTTCTTCTCCAATTCGAAATATCGAAGCCAGGCATGTTCAATTGGAACTCGTGTCATAAATCTACGAGATAGTTTGCCCCATTTCACTGAGTATCAGGAAGGGAAGCGTAAAGTTTAAAACATAAGCTTAGAAAGAATACAAGAGCAGTCTAGAAGCTGAAAACGAAAAAAAAATATACAGGTCTTGATTCTCACACAAACGATAAACTACGGTCGGACATGTTTATTCAACGGTGTTCTCGTCCACTAGCATATGCATTCTAAATTAGCTCTTAAAACAAACTGAGTTCTCGCCATCTTACATGTCTGGCATTTATGAACGGGAAATTGTATGATTTTGTTGGCAATAATGGACCAGTTTCACCCTCCAGGCTTTGATGTTCAAGCAAGGAGGATTTGGACATGCAGGGCATGAGTAATTACCAATGTCTCGTCAACGATTCATTGTCGTTTGAAAAAGCCGTGGTCATCTTGAGTTTTGTCAGCTCCGTTTGAAATAAAAATTGCATTTGAAATGTCAAAGTCTGATTTTTCGTTATGCTTCTACGATAACTTAACACCAGGGGAAACGATAATTAAAATGAAGTAAGAAAAATGTATGGTCCAATTTCAGATCAATAACTCAGATAACAAAAATGATTAAGGAGGATATCACACAAACACATAAAACAATGCACATGAGCAACGTAACTCACACTTGAGAACACTCATGAGTTAATTTCCTGTCTAACCAAGGAGCTCAATGGCTAGTAGAAATCTATTTTCTTTCAAATTTAAACACTTCCTTGGCTAGAACGATCTCACTATATCGTGTGAAACTTTCCACCAAAGAGCATACTGACATCGATCTACTGTCTCAAAAGAAAGGTTTGCACAAGATTAAGCCGTAAAAAATAATCCAACGACAGCAACCGTGAATCAATTTCAATGTTTTCGTCACAGAAAAAAATGGGCCAGCGATTCAGGGAAAGATCGCGGTCTTATTTCTCATGATCCTAAGCATGACCATGATAATCTAAACAGTCGCTCTTTCAAATGGATCAAACGGTCAGCCTTATTCTTGTGTGACAATCAGCGAGGTCTATGCTTCATAAATACCAAAGAAAGATCAAAATTAACAGAATAACCCAAGAACTTGCAACATTATGCTCTACAAGGGCAATGAATCAAATTAGTCAAGTATTTAGAAAGAACACAAATAAGGCTCTCTTAACTTAGAGTAGAATATGAGACGCCACGCGCTTAGTGGAATATGTTGGCATAATGAATGAAATGTTACTATATAGAAATGAACAATATTCACTTCAGATTTCGTTTGCTTTCATTAAAATCGAACTCACTTTTTATCATGCAAGCATCGAATTCAACACTTCGTAAACGATCGAAATATTTACTGATATTTAAGATAAAGCTCTAAAAAACTCCGTAAGAACCAGAGAATTTAACCATTAGCAACCACAAATGTATACATTTCTAGCATCAATGGATCCGAGTATGAACAACTTGCTTTAAGAAAAGACCCATCACCGAGGGGCTCCTTCCATTTTAATATGTCCATCCTGATTAACTAACACCATAGATGCTTGAACTAAATCAGTTTCATTGCAGGTCGAATTATTCACAAACTGACTGTCTTGAGAACTTGTGTCCTCAGTGTCTCCTAATTCGTCCAGTTTATTACCCTTCGCTGGGCCAGATTCTTGCGCTTGATGTGTTTTCGTGTGTTTCGACAAATGGTCACTTCGCATAAATTTTTTTGAACAAATGCTACACTGAAATCGTTTCTCTCCCGTATGAGTTCGACGATGTCTTTGTAACTCATCTGATCGAGTAAAACGTTTGTTACAAAAGAGCCAATTACAGATAAAAGGACGCTCTCCACTATGCCATCGAAGATGTGCACGAAGATGTGAAGTTTTGCCGTAAATTTTACCACAACCGGGTATATGACAAACGTGCAACTTTCGACTTTTCCCATCCTTTGTGGTAACAGTTTTGTTTTCGCCATCACGGCAATTGGGGCATGTACATGCTATTCTCCTTGGCCTACGCCCTAATTCAGTTCGAGCCACGTACATCGCATAATTTTCCTGTTCTTCCAAAGTACGAAGTGGATTCATAGGCTGCCCATTTGACGGAAACGAGTTGTCATGATATAGTTTCTCGTTCATCATCATGCCAGGCGTTGCTGGCTGGCAGTTTAATACAGGTGAAGCTGGTGTCGCACAGTTCATCATCGTCGATGTATCAGGCATAGCATGGCCCAAAACACCTTGATTAGGATCACAGGCCATGGTGACCATGGTGCCATTATCAGGGCATGGTGGTGTATTTGGTACACAACTACTACAAAGATCGACATGATTCATTTGTAAAGCCATTTCCACATTGTTTGCCTGAGGTACTGACATGACAGGACGTTGATTGCCTGTCAGGCCTACTTGAGGAAGCTGAACATTACATGATGGCGGAGCAGTCATATTCGGTGCAGGATTCATGCGAATTTGGTTCGAAATTGTATTTGCCACTGAAAACCATTTGGCCTCCGAATAATCATTTGGTACTTGATATTGTGGATTGTAACGTGCTCTGTCAACATCTGCATGCTGAAGGTGCGTGTTTAATGAGCCCTGATTCTGATCGTTTGGAAAATTGGATTGTGGAAAGGCATTATAGGGCATTCTAATCGAGTTTTGCTGCTGCCTATGACACTGTGATTGATCCTGAAACATCGGCTGCGATTGAGAAACTTGGTAATGTCTGACAGGTGACTCAGTCATGTCATTTTGGTGTGACAAAACAGGAGGCAGCTGAGGGCTCATGTATGGCGAGTGAAATTGCGAATTGGGTGATGGTGGAATGTCTTGTTTGTGAATTGACGTATCTATTGCTGAGATATTATGAGAATGATTTAGTTGTGGTGGACTAGAGGATAAATATTGGAATCGTTGAGGGTTCTGTGGTGGTGGCTGTGCGTGAATTTCGGGAGGACTGGATGTCATGTCGCCTGTGTGTGAATGAGAACGCATTTGCAAACGTGATCTTACCCCGACATCATTAGACTGTATGCAATGGCCAATTGGTGTCCTTTCACGAGGCTGTTCCCACATACAAGAAGGCTTCGTCCCGATAGAATCTGAATTGTCTAAATTCATCCCTGTACCATTATTCAACGATCGCTTTCCATGCAAACACGAAGCAAGTTGTGGCTTCGGGAATTCCGATAACATACGAGACGAATCCTCAGTAACTGATAAAGCTCGTTTTGACTCCGTTTCATAAAGTTTGCAACTGTTAGCCGGCATAAAAGTTGACTGGTAATCTTGTGTGTCATATGTACGCTTGGCAACTTCATGGTTAGAAACCTGAAGACTGTTCGTTGTGCTACTCTCCTGGCTCTCAACTGACTTTGGAGGTAATTGTTTCCTCTGAACATATTTCGTTTTCAACGATGTATCGGCTAAACATGCATTAAATCCTGTTCCATCAGTTACCTGACACAGCTCACTTCGTAATCGTAACTCCTCAATCAGAGGTCGCTGTTGAAGAACAGTAGAATGAGTGTAAGCACACGGTTCCCTTAATTTGCCATGTTCGTGATCGTGATGTCGTCCAGAGTCAAATTCCTCGTTGCGTAAACAAACTCGAGAAAATTCATTCGAGTCTGAAAAACAGACCGATGTTGATACGTCTTCGCTGTACTTGGAAACGATCCCATTAGCACTCAATTCCCTCCGATCCTGTTCTAAACTTTCACCTATTTTACTGCATGTAGCGGCCAGCAATGCCAGTGGTGAGGGTTGAATATCCTGTGATTAGTAGGCGGAGATAAAATAAAAAGGGGGTGTGATCAATGTGAAGTGTTAGTGAGAACAGATAATAATAATCATTATACAAAAAACGATAGGAAATGTGAAGGAATACACTTACATTCTCTACTGGTCTAGATTCCATGTATTTGACTTCATCATGCGGTCTTAGAAAAGATGTCATTATCAATGTCAATTATTTTCTACGTGCAAATCCTGCACAAATTCTTATTTTAGCTACAGCAAACTTCGCGGCATGTTTTCTTGTCTCAATTGTACTTTGGGCTATCAAGCAGCTGCATGGTTTCATTTGGACAAGGATGTGCCGATTATGTTCCTTCAATTAATTAATTATTTAATCGCAGGTTTTGAACCTCGCTCCTAGTCTGATCCGGCGACAAGTTGGTTGCTTTCTGTGTGTGGAGGGTTCAGTTTTGATTCACCTGTGGCATTGTTATGAAAAGCCTGTTTGAGGGGAATGTCTCAAAATCGGTAGATCAACATGCCGGAGATTAAATTGTAGGTGACAATTACAGCGCTGAGTATCACAACAACTTATGGGAGTAATTTATACTTCTTACATTCCTTAAGTGGATTGCAATATGCTCGTCTTAACTGATAGGCGACATTTGGGACCAAAATGAGAGAATTCTGTAAATGAAATTGGCTGTTAACGTAAACGTGACCAATGCAACTTACACCAAACAAAATTTGTCAATTTTTGCTAGCTAAACGATACTAAATGAAATTTGGTTTTGTGGCTGAGTCGTACAGGCGTTTTGCTAATTGATACTGAAGAAGACAAAACCTTTAACCTTTTCGCAAAAAACCACTTAAAACTTTTTTTAATTCCAATGTGTAGGTAGTCAACGCCTTCCTGACCATACAAATTTTATTCTAATATATTAAAAACAAGACTGATTAGGGCTGATATCTCTATTATTGAGTTATTTGACAAAAGGGAGCTGAATATTGGATAGGGCAAAATGAAACGCATTTCTCCTATCGAATGGCGGTGTCAGTGACGTCAATGGAGACGACAAAGGTTTCTCTTTGAATCCGACATGTCGACATAAATAAAGATCATACGGATATTTTGATTTATTTGTATATGTAAAGTAAAATATCACTCATTATTGTTTATTATAGTTATGTTACGCAATCACCAAAACATACAACGCTAATAAAAAGCAATAAGGTAATAAAATAACCTTATTGATTAAATTGTCGTTATATTGGACAACATTCTGTACAAATTATTAGTCTGTCGTGATGAGTTAAGTAAAATTATATTCTCAACAAAAAATCAGTCATCCTTTGGTTGCAAACCAGCAAAATCCTGCAGAACTCTTAAATGTAGCTACATTTTTGTGTTTTACTAAAAGCCCAATAAATTATGAGGTTTTTTCTTTAAACTTCACTGAAGTCTCGTAATGTAAGGTACAATTATTTCATTTTGAGAGGAGTTTAGCAAGCAGGACATCCCGTATTCGCATTGAGACCTAGTTTTCTTTAAATGTGAATAAGGATTGGTACACGAGATAGAGTTTGCTCAAGAGACTTATAAGAAGAGGTTTATCTCTATCGAACAGCGATAGAAAATTTTGATGTAACTTCTAACTTTTCATACTAATATGATTTGTAACATTTATAACAGCAAAATATTGATCAATTTTACACAGCTTTAAAGGTCATGCAATTACCAATGGTACTATTTTTTATCTAAAAGACTTTGTATATATAACTGAATTAGTACGATTATTCTCTAAAAGAACGTCGTGAATTGAAAGCGATATTTCATCAGCTTCTAGATATAAATGACGTCGATTCAATTAAGGGCTTCTTTTGGAATAATTTTACATAGGCAAAGAAGTTTTTCTAAAATACTTTGAAAGTAACCCAACTTTTTTGCAAGAAACAATTTGAAATGTAAAAAAGTTAGTCCATCGTTAGCTTCATCAACAAATTTAAGAATTGGCAAGGCAGGATGAAATTAAAACGACAGTACTATCATACTACAAATTATTGAGCGACGCTTTTATTAATTACGCATATATCATTCATCTTATTGCAAACATGATTTTATACAACTTCTACGTTCTTTATGACATTGATTCTACCTCATATACTCGGGACGTTTCTATTTTATTAAATGCTTAACCAAAATGCCATTATATTTTGCACTAAAGACATTCGGTTGCCCTGCCTTATATTAAGAGTATGTTTTGGTGAACTGAATAACGCGATTTATCCTGTGTTGGATTTGTGAACTTACAAAATGCATTAGGTCGGAAGATACAAATAAACGTAATCAAAAATTTACTCTGCAATCGAAAAAACCCATTACTGTTTCCTTCTCTCTTCATAGCAAAAGTTTATTCAAGATGTTTTGAGAAGTCGCAAATGAAAAGGTCGGTAAATTATCTTAATTGCAAAGATGGGTAGACATTATGTCTCTATCCCAAGAGAAAGCAAAATAACAGCTTAATTAAATCGTTAATGAAAAGATACGTCGAAGATCTTATTAAGCTAGACTTGCCTAGAAGCGACTGAGCAATACCTAATAACAGACGATTGTAAAAACAGAGTATGATTTTCTTCAATCATCAAGCAGATGAGAGAGTATTAAACTCAAGTCATGTCTTCATCATTTTCTTTTTCCTTTTAATCGACTTGTGTATCGCTGCTCATGGAATTTCATGGTTAAGTCTACTTTAAGTTACTGTATAGTTCAAATTACTTTTTCTCTCTTTTCTTATCAGATAAACAGTCAGCGTTGATCGTTTCATCTTACAAATTATTTTGTAAGCAGGAAATTCCCAATCTCCCATTTCGCTTTAGTAATAAGACCTAACATTGCAACTAGATATCTTAGAGGTAAAAAAACTTTATCAACGAACGAGGTAGATAATATTGTTTTTCCTTCATCATCAACCTCATGCAAAGATGAGGTATGTCAAAGTATATCAATACCAAGTGTCTTCCTACTGGATGGTTTTGGGAGTAGAGATTTTGCTTGGCTATGACAAGTAACTTTCTCAACGTGTTCGAAACTGTGAAATGACAGTTGCCGCCCTCAGCAACTCGCTAGCAGGCGGCTTAATGGAGAATATTAATAACAAAAAAATATACCCTGCTTATAAAGAGGCATCTGCCTTTAAAAACATTTATCCTTTCAATCTACTCGCTTAGCTTTGGCAATTACTTGACGAGGGCAATGAATGATCGCCTTGATTGAAAAACCAAGACAACCAGAGCTTTTGATCTGCCTCCTGTTTCAAATTGCTAAGGTCACTTTTTTCACTCCGCCCTCACTACTTATTCTTTGCCTTACAGAATTAATTGCCAGTGGAGAAATGAGATGAAGACAATTACTTCGTAATATAACTGTAATTAGGATGTCATACGTGTTTTATCTAGTAACGAAAACTTTGCCGCACAAAACTGATTCGATTTGAAAGAAATGTGAACACGTCGTATGTAAACATATCTCGTCTCTTGCTTCCACTTTTACCAGAAATCATAAATGCATGTTTGATAAATGCATGGAAAATACGACGTACGCGATATGAATTCGAAATGATCAGGTGATAAAGCACTAATAAATGCTTCTTTTCATGCCAAAATAAAGTATTCCGAAATCTATGATGTCCCTACAAGCTATAATGTATCTTGTTTGATTGCAACTGCTTACAGAGACAGGCCCCTCAAAAAACTTTTCCATGCGCACTTACAGACATAAATGTTTCCGTATTTACTTCTGATGGGCGGTCTACAATTGCTGTATATATTTGCTTGCATTGATCGACATTGATTGATAAATACAGTGTCATGTGCTGGTATGTAAGCTAATACGTTCAAAGTCAAGTTAACTTATGCTAAGGCTAGCAATGGATTTTAAGTTCAGGCGATGTTACTGCGACACATTACTAAGAAATTGCCTGACCTTTGATTCCAGGATGCTATCAAATACCGTTATGTCACCCTGGAAAATGTTTTTTTTTCGTGATTCTCTTGCATTGGCAGATTCACAGGTCTTGTAGGCCCTTTCTAAGTTTATATGCGATATCCTCAAGTGGTCAAATTTTGCATCTCATGTTGAAGAAGCTCGAATTTGTGGAAGCAGTCGTCATTGTTAGCTAATTAGTCGTATTCAGTTTATTATCTTAACAGTATTTTCGATGTTTCCATAGCATAGTGTCAGAATTGAATAGTTTTTCGATAACATACAATTAGCAAGGATTTTAACAAACAGTTCGAAGTAATGAAGTCTGTGCAGAATCGCAAGTAAAATATTTTAATTAGTCTCTCCGTTAAACTTTAAATAATCCTAAGAGAATTTGCAGTTATTCTAAAATCTCATGGGTTACTGGTCCTAAAGTTTCGGATGTAAATTAGCGTGTTTTCAATCTCTGACACATTGCAAATTGACCCTTAGTTGGAGGTGCTAATTAACTAATTAACCTGGTGCTTTCTTAGTGCCATCGACACCATCATAGACACATTTGAACCGCTAATAATAAAGAGAGTGACATTTAGTTCAAGGATAATTATAACAT
Source organism: Chironex yamaguchii (assembly GCA_024741275.1). NCBI lineage: Eukaryota > Metazoa > Cnidaria > Cubozoa > Chirodropida > Chirodropidae > Chironex > Chironex yamaguchii. The sequence goes on from JANTCA010001040.1 coordinate 23,455, forward strand.
ATTTAAAACAGACATTACCTTTTTCATTGGTTCGAAAACAGTCTCGTCGCCTGGATCAGCCAGTAATTTCAATTTGAAGTCAACAGTGGAAATCAATTGATCGTACCAAGAAAGAATGAAACTTAAACTCATTATCATAACTTCATATCAATAAAGACAAACTTCGTAGAAATTTTCTCACTCTTGACGAAAACGAGACATGGGGGTGATTTTGAATGATCTATGAGCTCAACTGCGAGCATGATCATTTACTTTTCGTTCAGCTGTTTTTTGAAAAAAGCTCTAGGAAATTCGTATTGTGTTTTTGTCCATCTGAGGTCGTGTTTCGATGTCTTGTAGATCAAAAACAGTATCACTTAGAATACCCAGTAGGAATGATCTCATTTTAGCATACAAACATTGCATGATCAATGGCTTTTTTTGTGTGGTTTCATGGCTTCGGTTTGCGGAATCATAGCTGAAACTTCCCTTCCTAGTTTGTGCCATTCAGAATATCCCAATGAAATACGTCTGTTTTTACATGCTGCCTGTTTTGTCAAGAGAAGAATTCCGTTGTCCTAAGAATAAAAACGATGCTGGGAGTTTGATCGGATAGAAAGCGTTTACCGCAAAACACAACAACCAATTAGGAGCCGAAGGATGCGATGAATTTTGATTAACTTTTTTAGAAATACCATTATTGGCGGTGAGATTAGGGTGGAGTTTTCAAGTCGACTGGCTATTAAGACTGTCTTTTTATTGTTAAATATTATTTACCCTACTTTTGTTCGAACATTGTGTTTGTAGAATAATTTTCTGGCCAATACACCTCTCTACGATATAGATAATGAGTTGGGATATTTTTTGTCCATGTTCAAAGTCCATATCTGCGTCGGTTACATTTACCACTGAGTAACATGCTTAACGCGAAGAAGTTATCTGACCTAAACAGTCTAACTAAGTAGAACTATATGCGCCTTATTACATATTTATGATCAACGGGAAAAATTGTACTTAAACATATACAACTCGTTGCGTCTTTCACTTGATAACTTTATGTACAATTTTAATACATATTTTTACTCAAAAGAGTCATTATCTACCTTAAACTTGCTTGATACAAAACGTAAAGTCATAACCATTGAAATTTTTGGATCTTCCCCAATTTAATATTTCTAAGTGCATTTGTAAAAAATAACCGCTATAAGCTAGCAAAAATACACTTATTTGTAAAAATATTTTGAGATTTAAAACCTGAAGGATGTCATCATACAGATTAATTACAACATGAATTCGGCATACCGTTAAATATACAGCAAGGTAAAAAGAGCACACGATAGGTTTAACAGAGTAGTATAAATGTGGGAGATGACTCTTAATTCTTTACCTGTCTAAATCCATTGGCAGCCACTCCTTCATTTACTTGTATCATGGCATGGTCCGCTCACTCCACGTAGCACTGGTTGTGACTTGAGGTTTTGCAGACTTTGCACAAGTAGATTTGGCTAAATTCCACCAATGAGCGTGGATCAAAAAGAAGATGATTGACAGATCTTGGCAAACCCCACTGTGTTTTAGCGACTAGCGTGTGACCACAGAATGATGATTTAGTTTAGCGTTTGTCAACGGATAATTTTGCTTTGGTAAAAAAGAATAAAAGACTTATTATTTTGAATTACGAAAATAAAATCTATCTATCTTAGTAAGTTAAGCTGGCAACAGACAAAAGATAACTTGTAATCTGACTTAAAGATTCGTTATGTTTAAGTCATTTGCCTGAGGAATTTTCAGTTTCGACTTTCTTATCACGGTTTTTACAACTACTTAAAAACCAGTGAAGTGGGCTGGCAGAACTCCGCCTTTTCGCTTTTGATGAAAGAATAAGAAAAGCAAACAGTAATTGAAAAATTTGTGGTCATGTATGAAGGGTTGCTTAGAAACTAGTTGAAATCTTACTCAAAAGGTCATTTCAGGTGGCTGGGTGGTATGAAAACAAGAAGGGCACTGTTTAACCATGAACCAGGCAGGTAGAAACTTAACATTAAAGCAAACGGTGTTATAAACAGACAGGAAAGTGGAAACCTGCTCAAGATTGTGAAAAGAAAGACATCTCGCGCTCACTGTGAGCACATGGCGTATTCAAAAGTGCATCCATCGTCATTAAGAACTGTTGTTCGAATCGTCGCTGTTACTAGCACGAGCAAAGCTTGACCATTTTTACAGTAGACTCTCATACTTTTTGCCGTAAAATACTGTTTAATGGTCAAGACGAAAACATCGATTAAGTATGGCAAGTGTTCGATGACAAGGGGAACACAGAATACGGGGTGGTGCCACAATTTTTTAGAGGGGACTGAATTTTTGCTTGAACATTGTAGACACCCTATGCAGTTTATCTAATTTAAGTGATGTCAATTGACACAGATTGGGTTGATTCAGCTTAATTTGTAACTCTAAATTTGCCTATTATCAAGTCTCTTATTAAACGACTCATCTACTAATCTCTTTGTCGATAATTACGATCTCCTTGATTTTGGTTTGGGCAAATAAGATACAAAATTTGTAACTTCCCTCTGGAGAAGAAAAGCCCCAATGGCAAATGTGCGACCTATGAGGTCATAGTCATGCGGCCAAGTTGCGGCAACACAAAGCAACAGTGACTTTGTAATGTAGAACCTGGTCAAAAATTGCCAACTGCTAACAAATTGGAATAAAGGTAAGCCACAAAGACAAACGGACAAACGCATACAAAACAAAGACAGAACAAGACACGAATAATCGTAGAGAGATGAAGACTTGTCAACTAGTCAGAATGGAACGACAACATCCTTAAATGATCTGTTTTATACCCTTAAGTGTAAGCCACCTTGACTGTGCTAAAACGGAATGTAGACCTAGCCTTAGCAGTGACCTCAAGGATGTCTCGCTGTGGCTGACTGCACAGGTCGCGATGTTGAGAAAATGTTGACCACTGACAGAGTCTCATTGCTTCAGTGCAGAATAAGTGTGACATGATCACAAAGACTACTAGCAAAGGATAATAGACCTTACTTGCATGTGTCATTAGTACATGTTGTTAATATACCTTAAGCGAGTTGCATGGACTTAAATAGTCTTCAACTCTTTATAATATGTGTATTCCAAATATATCAACAAGGCAAGTTGTGTCTGTGAAATTTATGTGCTACATGTCATTTTCAAAATACAACGCCGAAAGAAACCCTACTACACAGCTACGTCAGAACACAAATACTCTTGATGTTTAAGGACGTATAACCTTACAATGACGTTAGCCTCGTATTCAAAATTGATGTCATGCAGGATGTGGTTGTTGCAGCCTAAGTAACGCATTGGCCCAAGTAACGCACGCTCTCATTTTCATGCAAATACATCAAAGTGAGGCCTATACGTTCATTTAAAGAGAGTTGGATGCAAAATGCTTTCCACTTCACAATTATTCACATTATTCCACTGCTTCGTGCATGTGTTTTTCCTTATTCTCAAAATATACTACGTACAAGGAAAAACACGTTGCATGATTTCTGCGTGCATAAGTGAGGTAGAAAGTAGCATAGGACGAGGTAAACCATGTCAAATCGGGGTTTCCTTTACATTTGAATTCCAATATATAAAAAGCTGTTCATTTGACCTATTAACATGGGGAGTATATGGAAAAACCTAAGAGGTCTTTTATTAGAGGGGGTCTTTAAAATGAGAACGATACCTTTATTTGAAGAAATACGCTAGTGTCCACTCTTACACAATTTTTGAATAAGACCGACGTACGCTATTTACTGCTAACCGAATTTCGTCGGATGTATTAATATGTGTGTGCTATAAAATCAGAACTATCTTCACGTCCTGTCATCACATCATTTTCCTTGGGGGCATCCAAGAAACCGTCGAAAGTGATGCTATAGTGAATCCCATCCAGTGCTGTACGCTACTTTTGCATACTTTCATTGCATCCCACAGTTACACATGTTGAGGCGCTTACGACTCAAAAATTTTGACTACTTTTAGTACCTAGTGTATGCTCAAAAAATATTTTGTTTTGGATAATAGAAACCATGCTATAATATAACTTTAATAATACTACACGATACTACACCATGCTATACTGAAGTAAGCTACCCGACATAATGCAGCACTATACTGTATCATATTGTACTATATCATAGTGTGCTATTCAATACTTCAACTTATCTAACTATAGAATGCCATGCTTTACTTTACAGCATTATAAGACAGGAGTATACTAGAATAATATAATGTTATACAATACTTTATCTACTACACTGTACCATGTCATTCTGTTTAAAAATACATTGCCGCCTCACTTGATTTGATAAGTGGTTTTGAATTTGCCAAAGCTACAATTGAAGATGGGCAATATCTAAGGTTAAGTTTCTAGTAAGATGAAAAACTGTGCTTGATATCTATGTATAAAGTATCTGCACTAAATAAATTTATATAATTTTGACAATTATGAGACTCAGTCCTATTAAAACTTATCGTCATTGTATGTTTTCGAATTCGTATATTATTAACTTTCTCGAAAGTACTTTGAGAAGGAATGTCATCCTGCCATTTATAAGTACCAGTTGCTGACTTTTGGAATGTGCCTCGTGAAAGGTAGACTGACATCATTTCACTTTCCAAAAGAATAAATCAAGAATGATTTTTCGTGTGTCTTACATTGATGATTATGAATTATAATACCGCTAAAAACTCTAACACAGGGTCGAAAAGGCCAAAACTAGTTAAAATAATTGCTGTAAATGTCATTGATATATTTTTTCCATGTGTAAAATGTGTTCTGGTAATAAATGTTTGAAAAAACTATTAGCTTTAAACTACATACACCATGTACAAATTCATTAAAGGATTTGAAACGTATATTCTTGCTAACTCAACCTTGACTTGCAGAAGAGGCAGTGTGGCTGAATTTTCTCTTCTATAGTACATGTGGGTTTATCACAAGTACAAAACCTGTTAAATAGCTTGTTATCAAGATATACCTGTGATTATTTTAGTAATAACATTGTGTAGTAGTATTAACCTTATATTCAGGAAAAAATCATACCATGTTGCAGCAATTTATTTTTGTTTAAGGGTTATCGAAAGTAGCCATCACCTTGGTACATGTCATATCGACATGTTAGAACAAAACAATGAATGGGATCAACGATGATAAGTACTTGGAGCAAAGAGCAGGTTGTAAAAGTAGCTACTTGTAAACATTTGTCAACTCTCTAAAAACAAATAAAGCCTTTCATAATGCAAGATTTTCTAAACATTCACTTGGATTCTTGTAGTTTTGCTAATACACAAGAAACATTCGCAGGATTGACTATCCCTTTCACGTCTCTTGTTTACAGACCCATTTACTTAAAAAATATATACACAAAATGTATTGTAGTACCGCAAGACAGACGTCGATAACTTGAAGACCAAAAATTCTTCACATCTATTTCCTCCATGATGTTGCTATATCATTGAATAAGGATGTTGTTGTCTTGTTCCTCTCAGCATGTACTTCCTCGTATTATTTTGCTGTCTCCATTAACCACAGCTGGGATCTGTTGCTTCTTTTCTACCTTCTTGTACCCTTCAGACTTTAATCAGAGGAGGTCCCCTGAAATTGGGCCCCACGTCACCTACGTAAGAAACAATTAAATGTCATTACAGACAATAGTGCGCCGATGAAAGCAAATCTAAAACTAGAATAAAAATTAGAAGCTGCTACAAGGGATTTAGTACAATTACTTCTAATTAAACAAACTTGAAATTGCTTATTGCTATAGTAATAAAAACAAAATGATTGTAAACTGCTAATTAATTATTCGTTCCTAATAAATTACTCATTAGTATTTTTAATTCATTTCATGGAGATATTACAAAACCATATTTCTTGTAGTTTTTCAACAATTCTTTTGAATGATATGTCAGAGAAAATTAAGGAAATGTGGTTGAACGGTCCGTATATAGCAATTTAATATACTAGGGACATATCGTAAATTCATAAAATCTCCATGTAATTTTAGTTAGGCCAGTTGGCACAGCTTACGTCATCTTCAGCATTCGTTACGAGTCCCCTTATAACCAGGAGGCGCACAAGCCCTGTGAATGCTATCTACAGGCTTTCCTGTATTCCTTGCCTCTTTCTGTGCTCTCCTTTTTCGCAGTCCACGCCAAGTCGTTTATGTGGTGTGTTATGCATCATCTTTGGGTTCAAATGTTCCCTCCCACTTCAAACTATGACCAAGTATGCTTTCTGGCGGAGGTCTGTATATCCTCAATATTTTATGAAATAGTTGCTTGGTCAGCCTCCCACAATTGTATTTTAGCTTCAAGTCAATCGCAGTTAGATTCCAGAATATAAAATAGAGTATTTGTACCAAAAATCTCTAATGCAAACGGGCATTGATTGTCCGACAAGGCACAAGGTCAGAGAATCATTATGCTATTTCATTCCTCTGTTCATCTACAATTCTTATAGCTAGTCTAATTTCAAATCATACCAATGAAATGCGTAGTAGGGAAATTGACTGATCTCAAAGTCAATTCATCAGATGGAAGAAAGGCAGCCTATGTTATTAAAGCCATAAAATAATTTGCAACATAACGAGGAATTGATTCTCCGAAGGATTGAACTTCGTGTGCGTATTAGACGCAGGTCAAGTATATTGATCATCAGGGTCAAGAGGAGCCATACGTTGCCTCTGCACGAGACCAATAAGGTCAAGTAACAGATACCAAAGAAACTGATTTGGTGAAGAGTCAGTTAGTAGTAGAACAATAGCTTTAAAACAATGGTTCTTGTGTTTTGTAACTTTCACATGTAAGTTCTTGAGAGTTCACCATCAAGGTTATCATATTTTCCATCTGAAGGTGCTGGCTCCTATTGATTAATTTCATTTCATATTTTTACTTCCATACAAAACCTTAATATTTGTGACAGACATTTTAACAGGATACTCTCTCCATAGGTATACCTGTTCCTCGTCTTGTTGTGTGCAACATTTATATTCTAAACCATAGCCACTTTCTCACAGAAGTGATCAAGGCCAGGAAATTATCTCACGGGACGTAAAGGAGAGCAAAAGGATTTTGACTTCCAAGAATCATCACATGTAATCTCAGAAATTATCATACTATAGATAAATAACCATAAATGTAACAATGGTATCCACCTGTAACTTACTTTTGGAAGGTCGGACATAATGATTACGAAAGGTTGTATTAAACATTCGCAAAACGACTAATTTTTTCATTACAAAGGACACTCAGTCTAACTTTGGAGCTACGTTTCTGTATTTTAAAGAGATCATTCACTCATCGGCCTTGCCCGTAAAGATGTCTGCGTACAAACACTCTTTTTAACGTTTGACTAACGTACACGACAAATCTGGGAGGGTTGTTGCCGTTAGTGAAATACCTTATTCATGGGATTTTGTGCTAATTAAAAGGAAAGAAGCCTAAATATAGCAAATGCAATCTGAGCTACTTTGGTTCTGTTAAAGTGTTTAATGTGAGCCTCATACTTGTTGTCTTCATTGATCACGTGACATGGATTGTCGCCACTGCCAAATATCACCATGGTGACCAACATAGCTGACTCCAGGGTCTTTTAAGGCACAATCAAATCAAGATACTGTCTGCCTCGTTTGCAACTCAGATTTTGGACATAGGGAGCTACAATTCATCCTCTGGAAATACGTTTAGAAATACAGTACTACAAATTAGGCACCCTTGCACTATATTCCATTTTCAACACTAAGATACTTGGGAATTAGGCACAGAAAGCCCAAGAGCTGATCCTGGGCTTGAACTCCTTTGTTTGAACTTCCAAATGAAATTAGAACAATCTTCTGGAAATATATCGATTTAATCAAATGCTACATTAGTCGTCATTGAGCTTCTAAACAGAGAGTATTAATAGACTGACTGATTGTGTAACAGAATTCTCCCTTTGGCAAACCTTTAGTCCAAAAGTCGTAAAGTGGCAGACTTTCTTACTATTCCGCAGACGGTAATAATTTTCAACACCCTTTGTTAGTACATAATTTATACTGTCCAATCAGAGCAGTGTCTGCTATAACTTCTAGGTGGTATTCTCAAAAAACTAATTCATCATAGATTCATCTCCAGTTCAATTAGTAAAATACAAACGGTCTATTATAGTTATCGGCATGTTGATAACTACCCTACTTGAACCAAAAATTCCTTCCTTTATTGAATTTTGAGTTTACCATTAACTTATCATTCTATAAACCAGCAGATTATTCAAATAATCCATATGTCAATCAATCTATGATATTTCATGTACGACAATGTGGTCTTTAAAAAATAGTCATACCGAACGCTAACAATCTAAGACTACGCCCCAGCCTCCTCTCAGTTTCCTCCTCCCCATGCCCTTTTATCGTTTTTATTCCAAAGTGTTCAAAGCAACATTCTCGTAAATGTAAAAAATATGTCGTCTAGAACAGATCAAGGGATTGTATGCATGGATTAGCGACTGAAAATGGTTTATCAAAACTCATCCCAATAACGCAAGTTTCAGTGATTTGCCTGAGAGAAAATGAGCGATTAGTCCATAGAGGATACGTTTAATTAGGGAAAGGCGGAGTGAATGTCTTCATAGTATTGATTACTAATCAATAATTATTCAAACGGGATTGATAGATTTTCTCTTTTTAAAATCTGAATTCAAATATTGAACAGATGTTCCAACGAAAACAATGGTATCTAATAAATAAAGCCTTAACATACTAATGAAAGCTGACAATCTTTTAGCATAATGTTGATATTGTGGAAAAGACATCCGTCCACCCCCAATCCTCTACTTTATCCTTGAAAACCGGAGTTAATTTGTGCCTGTTTTATAAGCAGGTATCCTTCTTTACAATTACTAGCACAGAAACCATCTAATCTTACTTACATCGGACACAGAAGTCTTAAGTAAATTAAATGACTTTCGAAATTGGTTGTAACCTGCTAGTCTTCATGATACCACTTATAATATTGGCCCATGAGAAATGTTCCAGCAATCAAGCCCCTGAGCTAACTTTACCAATTTTTTGTGTTTTTGTGTAAATTGTGAATGGATCACCTTTTTTAAACCAATGGGGGGTGTAGGAGGGCCCTACCATTCCTCCTGTGAACTGACAAGAAGACAGATAGACAAAACAATTCTTCTACAGTTTCGTGAAAGTGAAATATTCGAAACACTTAAATGTTTTTATTTCTAGAAATTTATATATACCTACTAAACATGGATGAGTGAGCTCTTGATATGTATATATGTATATGTATATATATACGTATATTTTCAGTCTGAGGGTTACCAGTTCGATCCCGACCGGCTCCCATTTAGTTCAGCAATTGCGGTTATGCTCCACTCTTGACAAATGTATGAAAAGCACTGTGTCTGTTGAGATATTACAAATGTCTGACACTGATGAAGGCTTAAGCCGAAACACAGAAAAAATAATGAATTCCCCCTTACCCACCGCTGGGTTTCGTCTCGTGATACCAAGGACTTCGAATGTCCTTCACCAAACCTTTGTGCCGTGAT
>JANTCA010001041.1:0-12265 GCA_024741275.1 Chironex yamaguchii
AAAAGAGTTAAATTATCAAGAATCAGCAGCGATATTTATCCAAAAGAATGTAATTTTTGTAAAAAATTTCGTGTGAAGCGAAAACAGCAGCACTATTTACCCATAACAATTGCAACTGAGCAGGCAGCTAGCACATTGAAAGAGGCAGGAGAGGCAAATGAGGATCAAAGCTTGTTTTACGAAATTAAAGATGCTGATCTCATAGCAAAGGAATTTAAATATCATAACCATTGCTACAAGGAATTCACTCGTAAGAAGAAAAAAAACACTTCACTTTCAGGAGAGCAAAAAGATCCACAACAATACTCTCTTGATGGTGATTTCAAAGCTGTTATTGAATGTATACATGTGAAGATATTGAAAGAGAATCAAGCTGTTTCCATGAAGGTCTTGCATAACATCTTTGGACTTGAAACGGAAGACACAAGATATAGATCGAAATTGAAATAAAAAATTCGTGGGACTTTTCCATGCAAACTTTACTTTTTGACCGTTGACAATAATATTACCGAAGTTGTAATAAATGCAATTGCAATTGGCAGCCATGTAATTTTTAATGATTATGGTCACATTATCCAACAAGCAGCACAATATCTTCGGGAAGATATTCTTAAATATGTACCAATTAAACCTGATTTGACTTGACCAATAAGCCTAGAAGAAGTTTCATCGGATGAACAACAGCCACCCGGCTTTGTTTTGAAATTTTTTAGCTACCTTTTAAAGAGCAAAGATCATTCTAATCGAGTAGTCATGAACTGACTTATCCAGTCATATGCAGCAGATCTTGTACATGGAGTAACGCGTGGAAGGTCTATCACATCAAAGCACTTTCTGCTCTGTCTTGGTTTACACAATATTACTGAGGAGAAGATGCCTGTGCAAATTGCAAGCTATCTTGGCCACTGTATAGATTACAACCTTATTTGTGAGATTGAAACAGCCCAAGCTGAGGCATCCCAATTATTGTCTACAACAATAGGTACTCTTCTTGTTAAGCCAATAACTTTGATTGACACTGTTGACATTCTTCTGGATAGATAATTTTGATTCGAATATTGAGATGCAAACTGGTCATGGAGCCATCAATTTCACCCACATGATTGCTTTCCAAGAGGAGGAATCTGTCACGGTCCAGGTGGATCCATCATTGCAATTGGAATGGAAGGGTTCAAGAAGATTTAAGTATACCTTGCATGCCACCTTCGTTCAGCAGTCAAGTACCAGCCCAGCATAAATTCAGCACAGCGTCATTCTCAGCTGATTATTTATTGTGGATCATCTTCAGAAAATTAAACAGAACAGATCAAAAGTTTCCACGTACTCTAGTTTGCGTACTAGCTTAAGAATACATCGCTTGCAAACCGCACTAAGAAATACTGTAATGACCTACCTGTCTCTGATCAATGCAGAAGTCACTGAATTTGGAACAATCCACCAATACCTTGTTTATCTTCAAAAACTGGCTTCTGAAGCAAATATGCCATACTTTGATGTCACTTTGGATGTTGGTGCCTCAATTAATGGTACAAATTAATATGGAACTTTCCAAATCAATTTAAAAATGTAATCAGACATTGCGGAGATTTTCATTTTATGATAGAGAACTTTGCAGCCATTGGGAAGATCATAAGTCACACAGGATTTGAAGATACTATTTATCAAGCTGGCGTTTGCTTGCGCGGAAGTTTAAATGAAGTTGTTGCTGGAAGCCATTACAATCGTTCATGGACAGTGCGTGCAGCCTCTTCGTAGCGTTGGAGCGGTTGCTGCTTGAACGATTTCTTTCGAATTTGAAGGTAAAACATTCCTTCTTCCTGTTTGTTTTGAAGTTGCTAAAGATCAAGAGTACTTCAATAAACATGCCATGGACGAGAAGCCAAGCTTTTTCCTTCTCTATCAGTGATTTAAAAATAAAATTCGCAATGGTAAGCTAGGTAAAACCCCGAAATTTTGGCTGTGACGTAAGGAAATGAGGAAGGTACTGGTTCATGTTGAATTTAGTGAAAATCAGGAAAACCAGGTTAATCATATAAGGAATAAAAAATAAAGTTAAGTTTTGCTTATATTACGGAGGTTAATTTGAAAAGCAACAACACATTTACGTAAAAAGCAAGTTTTAGCATATATGGTCAAGATTATGATTGGTCATGTGATCATGGATAAAATTGGATTTTAATCAGAATCATCTAGGAAATTCATTGAAGTCAAAATATTTGCTACTTGAGCACAAACAATGCTACAACTGATGGTAAAAAGGTTAGCAGTGCATTTTCTCTTCCGCAGAGGTTAGGCCTTTTATCTGCAGTCAATTAGCCCCCGTCTTCACCCCTAAACCCCAGGAGATCCCCGTTTACTTCCGTGTTCTCAAATGCTGCGGTCTGTAGCTATGTGAAAATAACTGTCGAAATTTCTCCGCCTGAAGGTGGTACCTACCTTGAGAATAACCTGGTCTAGACTGCAAAATATTCAGTACACCCCAGAGATCTTAGAATTACGGAGCAGCATATCTTGTGGGGTGCTGGAATAGCAGTGCTCATGTGACTAGAGGCTCCCTGTTGTTATCATATTTGGAAGTTCGAAAAATATTGCGCCTATCAACCGCCCAATCATATTGGTCTGTTATGTTTTGAAAAGGTCATCATGGCGCATGCTAGATGCGGAGGATATTCAGATTAATGGAATATGTGCTTCGTTACTCCTTAAGGTATGAGAATAAACATTGGTTACTACTTTTCAAACCCACTTGCATATTTTGCCCGAATGGGCTAAATGACGGAGGAAGCCCCTTCCTATCTTGTTTGTGGGGGAGCCTGTATTCACCACGAGGTTGCTTACTATGTGAATAGGAATTGAAACGATTAGTATAATGTCACGAATAGTTTCAAATCAATTAGAGAGTAATGCCCTGACTGGTAGCTTGCAGGCATGTTTGAAACTCACAACACGAACACCGGGAGTAGGCGAAAGCGTAAGTCAGTCACCCTGTAACATCTGCTTTACCCATACATTACTGCCCACTATTGACTAACAGTCTGGACTTGATGCAATATGCTTAATTGAAAGATTATAATCGAAGTCGTAAATGTGAAGAATCAATGTTGCAAAAGTCTCATTCCGTAACAGGGCCCCCAAGTGACCTATTTTGACTCCTATGTTATACACACAGTATTCAAGAGTGTTTTCGTTAACTAAATTAAGTTAACCAGTGGTTTTACTTAGCCAGAACATTTACTAGTGTAATGCTACAACGGTTTGAGTATAAAGGTATCATTGATGGATCTAAAATCGTTGAGCACGTTTGTGCAAACTTGATCTTCCATTGAGGGTCCAGTGACCTTGTTATTATTTTTGGTAATGGAGGATTATGTAAACAAGTTGGAATCATGTTGTTCTGGTAATTGTATGCTCTTTATTGTTAGCCCATGTGTGCAAGCACCTCGCGTTATCAATTAAAGCTGCTCCTTTTAAGTGTAACTGATCACTGATCAAATCATGTGCAGCATGTGTAGCTCACCTGATACAATTGCTGGACCCCCAGTTTTAGTACAAATGCCCCAATACCAGTTACTTAGAAAATTATGCCTTTTGGAAGGGTGTATCCCACCCTTCTGATCAGGGGTGGCTGATGGGATGCAAAAAGTAGGTATTAGCCCCGTCCCCAAAAGTGCCTGTTTTGCTCTTAAGATTCTCAATTTTCAGCATTTCTAAGCCTTAGTATCCTTATTATTATAAAAAGTGTGTGGTAATGCTTGAAATTCAAACCATCTGATTACTTTTGATTAAGGTCACTGCATAGGCACAGCAGATGAATAGGAAGTTTTTTATCATAGCTGTATGGCTTTCAGCTTTTATTTGAAACCTGCATGACATTATTACTCAATTTCTAATATTTCTCATGTGCAGTTGCAATATTTGTTCAATCATCATGAAAATTATGCTGTAAGTTGTAAGTATTATGAAATAAAAATGATCAGTTACATACTTACCATATGCAAGTCTCCTTTTATAAGGCAGGGTCATGAAAAATAGGTATTTTTCTAAGCATCATCACACACCTGCAAGAACATCTCGTAAAGAGTTTTAAAACATTTATTCTTTAGCATAATGTTTGGGCAACGTCTCCTATCTTTTTGAAACAAGGATGCTGCTTGTGTGTTAGACTTTTTTGGGATGAAAACAGTTTGAAAATGTGAGAAACACCCCAGCAATAACCTTCTTCAACAGCAAGATTCATTATTCCAACAGGAGATTGACATGTTTCAGCTGCTAACGTATTAGAAATCACAAGCTAATACCTTGACCTTGACAAAAGAATGTTATCCCATTTTGTGAGCGATACAAAATAATTTTGTATGGAAGATATTTGAAATTTAAAACTAATACCTTGCTAATGAAAATGCTATGGCTCCATTGCTCTCTAGAAAATCTGTCAGTACAGATTAGTAAGGATTAGGACAAACAAAAGGAAGCTGGGGTTTTTTGACAGTCAGCAGTAAATATTGAGTTTGTAAGGTGCTTTCGTGCACATCACAGTTCTCACTTTGACATGACGCGATGGAATTTCAATTTTTTACAAGTTTTTTATTTATTCTAAGGATGAGGTTATTACATCTGAAGACATAGTATGAGAGTAATGCCTGGATTCAGATGTGGGGCTGCTGGCTACGAAGCACATCACAGTGTTCAAGTTCCGCCGGCCACCATTGCTTCTGATAAATGTCTTGTTTTCAATATTTGCAGTTGGCATTGATATAAATCTAAGTCTGTCACATGTTTTTCCTGTTGCATACTGTTGCCTTGTATCTTTGTCTTGTACATTAATTTAACAGAAGTAAAATTTATCTTAATCCCAAACTAAAGACACATTTTAATATCAGTGTAGTTGCTTCTCTTCACAATCTACACAGTAATGCAGCAATGGAGAGAATTTTTGTCTGCTTATAAAAATGTAAAGTGAAAATGGATTTTATCTGAGTATCTCGGTATCTTGAGTCCATTTGTGAATAATGCAATTGCATGGTGTGACCAATGACATAATTGACAATATATGGGATGTATATGTGACAATATCTTGATTACAACAAAAGAATAGACATGGTATCAGTATTGCCAAAACCAAAAGATTGCTTACATGATTCATGCTATGTCATTGATGGCAAGGTTACTAAGAGAACTTGAAATATTTCAAGTGTATTAGTTTGGTATTCTATTTTTGGTTTAATGTCCATATCAATATCATCTTATTTGGTTAAATGTCAATATTAGCATCATCATATTTGCTCAATGTCTATATCAATATCATCATATTTGGTTTAATGTCCATTTTCATACTTGCATGCAAGACACAACAAACACAAATTTTAATGATAACATATCATAAAGCAAATTTATCAGGTCTGCTAAACAATCACCTAACCTAGCCATCTTAAGCAAACAATTTTCCTTGTACTTCTCAATGCTGCTAGCAAAGAATGAGCAAAAGACCTGTAATTGTTTTACATGAAGTAAGATTATTATCCAAGTTTTTTGTGATCACGTGAAATAGGAAAATACACTTCGTTTTCTACCCAAGGTTTACCACTTTGGGTCTTGTGGCTCATAATTGGCAAGAATGGTTGGTATTGTGATTAATGCTTGTTCCTTGGAAATAACTGCAGGCATTTAATGAAAAGACCAAAAAGGTATTTAGGAAGTTCAAATTTCCCTTCTTATGAACTTCATTGAAAGAATCTAAGACCAGTTTTGTCACTGCATCAATGTTATTTATTCTGGTTTTCAAAAGCAGTTGTAAAAACACTGCTCTAATTTATTGACCTTATAGCAAATAATTTTGAGTGTTTTATCTGTTGCCTTTGTGTTTCCAATGTGTCATCTCATTGTGCTCTGCAAGCATGTTTTAGGATTTCTTTCCATCCCATTTTATAGATGGAGGAAGCTATATTGATTGACTCCGATGAAGGTAATAGCCTTGATGAAGTACAAACCTTTACATTTGCAAATGATGCAGGATCACACAAGGAAAAATTACCCTGTGGACACATCCTTGACAAGGAAAGTGATGCTGAATCGTTAGTTGATGATTTTGAGGATACAGACACAAACAATTCTTGCACAATTAGTGAGTGCCTGTCCAAGATATGCGATGGAGTAGATGCTGAAAAAAATTATGAAAGTTTAACTTTTGATGATGGTAATAAAACACCAGCCGATAATGATGTGAATTTAGACTCTGAATATGTAAATCAGACTTGTAGTGGTTGTAGCAACAAATCTTCTGTGAGTTCAACAAAGGATCCTGATGTTCTGCATTCAAAAAGCACTGGGTGTTTAGAATCTGTTCCATTAGATAGTGGTATTGATTCTGCATGTGAAAATACAGGGTCAGAAACTGAAGTGAACTCTGGAATAAATAATGTGTTACAAGAAGAATTAGAGACTATTGATCTGTCAGAAAGTCCTGATGTTCAAGATGCTCCTTTGTTGATACCGGATAGTAAAAAAAATGAAACTGACGAAGAAGATAATGATATTGTAATGGTATGTTGCTTTTCTTGATTATGTTAGTAATATGAAGTACTATATTGTATTTTAATAATGTCTTTTATAGGTTTGATTAATAGTAGCATCAACTGGTAATATTGAAGATCTTGCATTTAAATATTCATAAGGTCATGGAAAGGTATGTGCTATTCAAGGTGAGCTATACTGGTTAGCTGCAGGTTAAACACAAGACAGGATTTAAGATACTACTGCTTACTGCTCCTTGTTGTCCTGAACTGTAGAACAATTTAGGATCCAAACAGTAACTAAGTTAATAAGTTAATAACAAGCTAAGTGATGCTTCAAGGCTATAAATCAGTCTACTGATTTTTTTACAGATAGTGATACCACAGGCAAAGGCTGATACTGGTTTCACTCAAATAAAGAATAATAAACCCGCTAATAATACATTGGTTGGTAAAAGAGGTATGTTGCTTGAAATAATGACAATGTTGCATATCTCTTGTTGTCTTAATGATTCTTATTAACCGTTTTGGATAGATAGTATGCTATTTTTGAGTCCAATGATTTGCACCTTTGTGTCCCCAAAAGTTGTATTTACATTCATATAGTACATGGTACTCTTGGTAAGGCTTGTTTCGTAGGCACTATTGCAATTTGTTAATTCAAATTTTAACACTAACAGAAAGAAATGTGTTTGTAATTATAGTATATCCTTTAACATTGTCACTTTTTCTCTGACAAATGATGAAACAGAGAGAAATTGAGTTCTCCAGCACTTGCAAGTAAAGCCCGAGAGCTTGGCATTAAACACATAGTATGGCCTATCAAAACACTAATCTCTGGCAGAGAGTCCTAAGTGATTTCTGCTGGGTGGTATGGGGATCACCATGTCATCAAACCCTTCTCCATCGTTGCTCGGGACCAGTATAGTGTCCAGTTCTCTGACATCAAGGTAATATATATCTTAAATATTATACTTGAACTATGCTCAATTACCATACACCTGCACTTCTGGGTATGCATTTTTGATGTTTGATGATACAAGAGAAGTGGTATTACTTTATGTGATTTCTATTCCAATTTGTGACTATGTACTAAACATACTAGGGAAGAATAGTATGTAATAGCAGTCTGCCTCTCTCTCTCAATAATGATCTAGGTAGAGTGCTAGAGATAATTGATGTTTCTTCATCCTCAGATGAATCTGATTCAGGTAAGTTTAAATTTTTACTAGTCATGGTTAAATCAAGATGTCATTTGTAACTTGGTGTCTAATTTAAGTTCAGAAATCTATTAATTGTCTTTGAAAGGTACCAGGGATAATTTATATTTTTCTTATGCAGGTGACTCTGTTATTGAGTGTAGTCCACCTTGCAAGCGCCAAACTGCAAGAAAAACATGTTTTTTCAATCAAAGGAAGCTAGACGATAGTACTGACGAAGAATTTTCAAGCCTTGATTCACAGTCTGCTCCATCCAATGCACTAAGGTACATTTTAGTAGCTGCTACTGCATAACAGGTTCCTTACCTTATACAGGTTTTATGTCCTAGGTTTTATGCTATTTGTAATTTTAATATCAGTGTGTTGGTATGGCATACATTGTAACTGTTTTTGATGGAAATGCATGTTTTATATTAATTATTACATTGAGTATGGCTATAACTTACTTCTTTTTTGAGATATTTGGTGAAATGTTTTCCAATGGGAATATGTATATACATACTACATATATCTGACACTAATGAGGGCTTAAGCCAAAACACAGGATAATTCTGTTATCTATCTATCTATCTATCTATCTATCTATCTATCTATCTATCTATCTATCTATCTATCTGTCTATCTATATGTACATATGTCATGCAAATGTGTGCTTTCGGCTTCCAATATTTTTTGCAAAAACTGTTTCATTGCTGAAAGTGTTCTGTGGACTCTCTGAAGTGCATGGTTCTTGATCTGGGTAATTGAATTCTGACTGCATGTTAACAGATTCCAAAGTAAATGACATGTGTATCGTAGCAAAGTGTAGTCTCCAAATGATGAGGAGCTGTTAACTGATAACTGTTAGTTTTTTTCAAAGCAAGGTGTTTGTTTATTTACATCAGACTGATGTCTATTAACAAGACAAGAAGTTGAACATAAGTGCACTTTTGATTAAATGTTCAAATATTGTTTGCGGTGTTCAAATATTGTCTACGTTGTAGTAAATGTTAGTATAGAGCTGACCTATTGTAAGTCAATTATAAGGCATTTGTAAAGTGTTGCTTGTTTTAAAAACTAAGAATATATGTGCAGCAGATTTCATATAAATATATGCAGAGCCTTGATGCAATTTACCACAAGGAGCCCTGCTGCTTTTTTAAAAATAGTAGTCTTTGTCGACTCAGTGGAAGAAAATCATAGACCAGGCAACCAACACTACAACCTGGTAAATTAAGGAAACCATCCACTCTCTTCAACACAGCAATCATATAAACAACATATCTTAAACTCTTCCAGCAATATGAGGCTGCCAGTACTAGAAAATAGAACAAAACAAACACAAAACGTTTTGGTGCCACATCCAAGAACATCCCCAACCATGTCAACACTGGGGTCCACACGTTCCAACAACCTCATTTCCAGTAGGCTGATGATGGGAGAACAATATCTTGAAATGTAGTTCAAAAGTGCTTACAAAGCATGACATATTTTACTTCAAACATCTATACTTCTGCTGATGTTGTCATGGCTGTTTGTTGAGACAAAATTGTAAACAGGAGGTTATTATTTGTTTGTGTATTTTAGTTCCCATTTGATTGTTTCTTATAACAGGTAAAACAAACTAAGTTGTTGTTGTTTGTCAGGTTTTTGTTTGCAAAAATACCAATGACGCTTGATGGAGGGAAGACTATACAGGAGCTAAAGTCTGCTTTACTTTGTGAGTATTTGGTTTGATGTTTCTGATTTCAGAGTCAAACTGTTTTTTTGGTTTAGTTTATCTGTACATATGCAGGAGTAGAAGGAGCTGGATGAACACTCAAATTTTAGAATGCCTTCGCTTCCATTGTTGGTACAATGTTTCCATTTTTTGTACAAGACATTAAGTAACATATTTAATTTGTCAAGGACAGACTGGATTCCTTGGTCTTTCTGAACACTTTGTTGCACAAATGTTTTTGAATGATGACATTTGTTCTTAAAGAGCCATGGGTTGTCACTGTTTGGTGCTGTACATAACTTTAATGTTGTTTTGCTGTAGACCTGTGACACAATTACAAAATTATACATTCCTATGATGACATGCAAGAAGCCACTGAAACACGAAATTCATTTTTGAACTAAAACTATCCTGACACTATATAAACAGGCATCTAAACACAAAATGTTTCTTCACCAACCTTTTTTCTAGTACAAAACTTGCTTTGAGAATTGCATTGAAAATTTGTGACATTGTGCTGAAAACTTGCTTGAAATGTATTTTTCGTCTGACACTTTCCCGAGTATGAATTGTCAGAAAATGTTACTTTGTTATACTTGTAACTTGTATGACTAATTAATGCAAATAACTGTATTCTGGATGCATTTGATGGAAATGACTCCCAATAGCAGTCAAAGTGCATCATCACATATTTTTGAATATCTTTAGCTGGATTCTCAATGGCAGACCCAACTCCAATCATTAATAATCTTCAGGAGATATCTGCTTGCGAGTAAGTATTTGATCGTTGGCTGTTTAGAGACCTTATATATCTATATATAACAGAAAAGCAGAAAATGAAGAGACTGATTCTCTGTTACTCTAAGTTTCGTTCAAAAGCACTCGTCAGACAGACTATTACGCTATCTAAGCTCTGTACTTTGTACATAGAGCACTTTATGCCGGTGAAGACAGCACCATTTATGATATATATATATATATATATATTGCTTAAATATATAATTATATATATTATATATATATATTGCTTACATACATATATTGCTTCAGCTTTACTTAAAATTGTGGCATGTTTAACTTCTGCAATTTACCTGATCTTTACAACATTGACGTTCATTTTGTGATTGTTATTTAGTTTCCTAAGTTTTCAAAATTTAGCCTTCTTGCCAACATTGAGTTATGGACAGAGAACTACACAGATTGCATAATTCAAGAGTGTGACAAATTTAACTTGGAATACCAATAAAGGAGTGCTACCAAGATCTTGTTCTGAAAATTTGTCTTTGTGTGTGACAGATCTTTCAGATGATAAGATTTAAGAATTTGCAAGGACATCTTAGAGGAAGCCAATCAGTAACTGCAGGCACAATGAGTTACCAATGAATAATCTAGAACCAAATCTTTGTTAATAACTTTATTTTAAGTCATCCAAATGTATGGTATGCATTGCCCCAATCCATCTCATTCCTTTGATGTTACCTGGTTTTACCTTCAGTGGCTGAGGTCATATTTAAAGCCCCCAGAAAGTTTTAGTGCTTATTGTTGAAACAGGGACTTATCAATACTAGTCATGGTTTATCCATGTATTCGATAAATCATTTGACATTACATGAAAGGGGTCGCTGATATTTTTCTTTGGCCCTACAGGCGAACAAAGTTAAGAGCAAACGTTGAAAAACTTTATCAATGTAGCAAACATGGAGCGTTGAATAAAGTTTTAGAACTTTTAAGTAAGTAATTTGCCCAAGCTTTCATATTTCATTTCTTTTGTCAACAGTATTTAAAACTACCTTCACTCTTAACATCTATTGTGCAAATTTGGTCTATGGTTAGTTTCTGGTCATAAGGTGTACCATTTATTATTTTACAAGAAAGTGATACTAGTTATGCGTGGAATACAATTATTTTGTATTTTCTATGATTTTTACCATTACAACTCTGTAGCACTATTGCTATGCAATTCAATTGTTTTGTAATTTGTTGCAATTTATAACTTTACCATTGTAAACCCCATGTTGAGTTTTATAGTTTATGGCAGTTTGTTTTAATTGACTGGCATGCTTTTTACCTTTCTGATATTATTGTTCTTTAGTCCAAGATTGTGATCCTGTTGAACGAGTTGGAAATCATCATTTCAAAACACCACTCCACGTTGCTGCTTCACAAGGACATTTGCTAACAGTTATATGCTTAGTGTATAAAGTAAGCACCTGTCATGCTTTTTGTACAGAGAAAAGTTTTGAATTGGTTGTACAAGTTAGGAGATAATAATTGGTTGTTTACTAAGGCTGTGGTTAGTTAGAGATTTGTTGCATGGAAATAGTGATAGTCAATGTTGTGACATTGATGTACTACTTATTAGTTCCAGAAGAAGAGTAAAATTTGTAAGAATACAAGAATGAGAAAATGAAATAGAGATATGAAATTAGGACTTCGACCATAAGGTAATGATTTACTATGCCTAAGGCATTTTTCTCACCTATGGTATATGGATATTATTGTGAGTATAATGATGATGATGCTATTATTACTGATGATGATCATGATCATTATGATTATGATGTTTATGATGATGGTGATGATGATGATGATAATGATAATGATGATGATGGTCATGATAATGATGATGAATATGATGATGAATATGATGATGATGATGGTGATGATGATGATGATAATGATAATGGTGATGATGATCATGATAATGATGATGAATATGATGATGAATATGATGATGATGATGATGATGATGATGATGGTGATGATGATGATGATGATGTTAAGGATGATGACCATGAAGATGATGATGATAAATAAGAATAATTTGAAAAATATTT
>JANTCA010001042.1:0-12263 GCA_024741275.1 Chironex yamaguchii
ATATGATATGATATGATATGATATGATATGATATGATATGATGTGATGTGATGTGATGTGATGTGATGTGATGTGATATGATATGATATGATATGATATGATATGATATGATATGATGTGGCATTTAATGTGCCATTTGATGTGTCATTTGATTTTCCTTGAGATAAAAGTTTTTATTTATATGAATTGCTTTGTATCTTTTCTAGGTTTTCGAAGCCTACAGATTTAGTTTTAACACGTCTATTCGAAGTGTCGTTGTAACCCAGTTTTTGTAAGTACACCGTTTTTTTGTGATTTGAGGGCTCCTTTTTGTGAGGAGTTCTTTAGTACATTATCATGACCCTCATCTGAAAAAGGGCGGTGGAGTTACTAAATTAAGGTCTACAATTTATCTTTTATGGGACTTCATATCACAGCCTTTCAATTCTTAGGGAAGGCGCTTACACTCGATTTAAACGTTCAACACTTTATCATTGCAAAGTAGATTGCATGAGGGTTTATCGTGCACTTTTAATACTGAACAATTGTCACTCGCTAAATGACCGAGAGAAGAAGAAGGAAAGTTTACTGATATGCGCGCACTCACACGTGATTGTGTAGCACTAAGGACCTTATCATGTGAGCCCGGTGAACCAGGCTGGCCCGCTTGACTCGTCTAAAATCAGCTTGCTATCATATGATGTTTCCCAGCCCAGTTTCAAGGGCTGAGGAAGGCCTCGTGACATTTGCCTATGTTACGTTCTTTCCGTTGCCCACCAAATTCAAAGTTTTACTCTCAACTGTCCCAAACATGTCGTTATTCTCTGCCTCATAAATAGCTACCATCCAATTCCGAATTTCGTATAGAGGCTTTTTTTATAAGGAACCGCGTTTTTTATAAGGAACCGCTTTTTTTATAAGGAACCGCTTTTATAAAGAACCGCTTTTTTATAAGGAACTGATTTCTAAGGAGCCTACATGTAGAGTATCCAAAAATTTAAAGAACTTATACTACTAAGGACAAATTCACTAACGAACCTTTCAAATTTTAAGAATTTTATCACCACGATTAACTGAGAATCACACATGTGTGCCAGCCATTTAGAGTTAAAGTCAAATGACTTATCTGTGGAATTTAGCAGACAAATCACACATCTCTGCAATTTTTGACCGGGAGTTAGATGTACAATTCGACACGGAGGGTCATATTTCACTGCTTTGAATGTCCTGAGAATTCAGCGATTGATTTGTGAAATAAGTCACAAGTTGTTAAGTTGACCGTAAGAAAGAGCGCGTGCGCACTTCTATTATTGTCAGCCCGCTTTGCAGGGCTAGAGCTATCACATGGAAAAAGTTCGGCCCGTTTAACCTAGATCCCACTTGGCAAAAGTGAGATCTTGGTTAGCCGGGCCATCCCGGTTCTCATGCGATAGCGAGTTGCGTTTTATTAGAGTTTGGCAATCAAAGTGAGATCTCGGCCAACCGGGCTGTCCCGGTCAAACGGGCTCATATGATGAGGCTCTAAGAACTTTTGAAGCTTTGTACCTTGAACGCTTAGCTTCCGGGAGTCAAAACAATGCCAGAGAGGTGTTCCACCGTGAGCTAATTTCTAATTTATATGACTCCGTTTTCTGTCATCTCTTTTTCAAACAAGTAGCACTAGAAGCATGGAACCAATCGAATGTATCGACATTTTTCACTTGATTATACCAACAACGCAGTTTTGGACTTTCTATTGGAATTAATGCTTTACTCGCCTCTAGGCAGTGGCAAATAATGGAATATTGCACCTGAAAATGTATTTTGCGATGACACAACCTCCTTTTACCGATATTATCCCCTTTGTTACAAATATTGGGTCGTCAATGTTCCCCTTGGTTGTTGGCAATGTTTCTCTGATTGCTGAAAACAGTCCTTAAATTATACAAATTAAGTGTGAAACTGAATTAATCATGTCCCTTTCCTTCTTTTTCTTGCTTATGCCCTTAAATCTTCTACCGCTGCATAGATACACGCCTGATACCCATGATAGTATTCACAGGCAATGTTTAATAGCTTTACCTGCAACAACTAAAGAAAGGTACAAGTGAAGGTAATACCTAAAAGCATTGACTATTAACTCATCTAGAGAGAAGAGAGTAAAACGTCGATTCACAAGAGTGCAGCATGTAGAATTTTGAAAGTAACACACATGATGTGTCTGAGTAAGTCGTACTGCAAATTTGATCAACTCAAAATGTCTGCTTCCATCATTGCCGAGTTCAATACCTTGGTTTTGTTATCTTTTTCTTCACAGGCAAGGTAGCGTGAACGTTCATTTTAACATCAGATACGACTATCTGGAGTCATTTCAAATTGCCTATTTGCAAGATATTGCAGAACTTTATCGCAGAATAGGAAAGATGGAAATAGGATCATCGTTTAAATTATCTGTCACTAAAGGTTTGCACAAATTATTTATTTGACATTATTTGTTTGACGTAATGGATGTATAAAGTAAATAATATTTGTAATTCGTAAACATGAATTTAAAAATATGGTGGAAGTAACTTTTGTACGTTGCTTAACTGAATTTTAGTAGTATTTTTAAAATTATATTTTACGTATGATTTCCAGTATTTCATATTTTCAGTCCTTCAGGAGATGCCAAAATCTCTTCAGACGACAAACATTGATACTCGTTCTTTGACAATTTCATGGGATCATCAACAACAAAATGAAACCCTTCGACAGACTAGGAGTTACATTGTGCTTTACAGAGCCAGAAATAGACCAGGAACACCTCTGAATACAATTAGTGTTGTCGGCACAGAGGTAACTATTAACAATTTGGAACCCTACACCACGTATACCATTCGAGTAGCTGGCTATAATAGACTTGGGGTAGGAATCGCTACCAAAGAAATCCAGCCGACAACAAAGGAGGACCGTAAGTTAAAGTAAATGAATTTTCATTGCAATGTGTTCAATGTACATTTTATTCTCCCACTTTGCACAGTTGAATAAAGCGTATAATGAAATGAAGTGCTGTGTAATATAGATTATGTTACGAAGTGTAGCGTATTATTGTATATAACACAATAGTACTAACCCAGTGGTTAGAGTGCTTGATCTCTGATCAGGAGGTTCTGGGTTCGAATCTACCTCGCGGCGCCTTTGTCAAGTGCCTGTAAACCATATGCCACGAGTCAATCCAAGCTATGCGAGGGAAATTGGGTACGACGAAACTGCTAAGAAGCCGTCAGTTGGCTGAGCTAGTATGATACCACAAAACATTGTAGCTGAATTCATGGGTGTCCAGTTTTGTTCAAACAATTGTTCACACTGGTTTTGTGACTCATGTTTTAGAACTTCAAATTAGTTTTGCACGCGCTAATATGCCGTAGAAACCGCAGGTTGGCTCTGCGGGCAATGCTCAGATGAGTGACTGTAAATGTGCCTGTGCAGACGTCTAAGAGTCATGGTTGCTATCCACGTGAATAGACAAGTATCCTCGATATCGAGCGACCGGCCATTATTATAGTGTAGTATTAAAGAGTTTGTGCTAAGTTTAGTGTTGTAAATGCTAACTAAGTATACTGTTGCTGCAATGTAGAGTGGTTTAGTGTAGAGTTGTGCATTCTCGTCTATTAAAGTATAATATGGTATAGTATAGTAAAGTATATTATCATATAGTAAGGCATAGGATAGAATCGTAATTATCATATGGTCTTTTGTGGTAACCTCTGTCAGCTAGAGGATAATCTTATCCATGATGTAATTTTTTATACATCTTTTATAGTACCCGGTGACGCTCCGGGTATGGTGAGCGCAACAAATACTTCAAAAAGTACTGTTATTTATGTGCGATGGCAACGTGTGCCTGGACGGTATTTCAACGGTAAACCACTGGGTTACAAAGTGAAGTATTCATTGGATGGTGGTTACGACCCAAAGGAACAACTAGTTGGCCCTGAAGCATTGGATACACTTTTGCATGACCTCATACCAGACAGTAACTACCTTATCACCATCTGCCCATTGAATGCTAGAGGCGAAGGCCCTTGTGAGAAGACCGTGGCTACAACAGGCGGGAGTGGTAGGTGTTCATCAAGGATATATACAAGAGTTATTGTTATTGTGACCATTATCTTATTTTCTCCTTAAGTGATAATATCTAACCTTTTAAAATTTTCAGACATCCTACACCGATATAGAAAATTAGTTCATTTATTTTGCCATAGCATAAATTGTTACCATAATATGGCTATTTTCCCATGTGGAAAGAATGGATGACTAAAGTTTTAAAAGTTTTCGGTTCCAAATTGTTTATTAAATTTCCCTATTTACACAATAAATCTTTAATGAATGACTTAATGTTATTTGGGTCATGCTTTTCTGCCTACTTCATTGCACAAATATTAGTAACGGCGGATTTACACGATCGTTTTTCCTTAAATGTTTTTTAGATATTGAACCGAGATGATGGACAATTATTATTTTGACTCTGGGTTAAAATAAAATCCCTAACATCATGTCACGGATGCCGTTTGCTCTCTTTGTTGTGCCTTTCTAGTGGCTTCTGCATAGTTCAACCCAGTCCGTCCTTTGATATAATTGAACTATGCTGATGTTGGCCTTAATCTGCTAAAACGTTCTTGATTTTTTTATCATATCATGATCTATCAGGAGCAATATTCACGTCAGCAGTTCATAGGCTTGGATCGGTGCATTATTATAAATAACGTTAATTCATTATTGTTATAATTTTTCATTCAAATATACTTTCAGTATAAATATTTTGTACATACGTTGCAAAAAAGTGGTGCGGCTGTAGCCGGCGCTGTCGCAATGATTCCGCCGGTTCTGTGATGGGCAATGGCGAGAGAGTAATACTGGTTCTCCTCTGGAACCTTTACCCGCGAGACTAAAGGGTAGTTAACCCAAAGTTTCTGCTGAGAAAATTAGGGAAGCATTTGCAAAACATTTTTATGGTCCTGGCGAGGTTCCTTGGCAATGGAAGTGTATGAGAAATGTATTATTTAAAAAGGATGCTTATCTTTCGTATCTGCAGCTAATGAGTAGCTTCGTTATAACAATCGGTTCCTCTGTCTTGTGAATTTTACTGCTTTTTGGTTTGCTTTACTCTGTTACTTTTTAATAACACCAATGAAATTGCAGAACGTAGTGTATCCAGCTTTTCACTTTGAATTAAAATGTGTAAAAAACGGGCTATTCTTTGAAATAGTATTGAATTCCCTAGCCGTCCCATTCTACCCCAATCAGCTTACTTCACCTTCCTGCTCCGTTTACTTCTGTTCCACAAATATATCACCCTGAACCTCTGTTCATTTACAACTACTCCCCCTCTCGTTTAAACGACCTTCTCGTTATATTTTGGTCCAAAGAGCTTGAAATCTATATTTGTCTCAAGCCAATGTTTAGTAAAAGATCTCGAAATTGTCTCCCCGAGCTACGCATAACGTCAGAATTTGTCGGCCCCTTTGAAAAAAAATATGTTAGGGATTTTATTTTGACGCGGAGTCAAAATAAAATCTTCAATGATGGATCATTATTGCCTATTAAGCGGATTAAAAACGTCACATACCATCAAACTTTTTTCAACAATTTAGCCTTTTACACAATCATTGTCCATCATCTCGGTGCAATATCCAAAAACCATTTAAGAAAAAACGATCGTGTAAACCCGCCTTAACAAAAAAATATTTGCAGCAAAAAGTTACGTTACTCGGATCATGATCTATTTTCTAGCGTCGGCAATCGTTGCATCACAACCAGGTATCACAACCTTATTATTTTCCAGAGTTGTAGAGGTTAGATAGTAAGTACACATAGGCGAAAAGGTATAGTAAATGAAAGGAATTTTCGATAAAACAATATTTTAAATCTTCGGACTTGTCGGATGTGAAGCCAACTAAATTACCGACAATACGCTAAAGTAAGCAGGAAAAGTTGGAGGCATTGTGCTAGCTCTACGAAACACTCTGTTTATAATTCGCCACAGCATCAAAAACAGCTTCTATAAGTTCAGATTCTGCCTCCTTTCGCCTTGAGTTAAAAGTGCATGGTATAAGTGCCTGAACGGCTCCTTGGTCACTCAACCTTATAGATGAATTGTACTCTTGGTTTTCCTATTCACGCACGGTCTTAATTTAAGTTACATTGTGTTCTACTAGGTCACTACAGTATGCAACTGTATTAATAGTATGCATGGCAACAGTGACACGTTTTGAAGTCTGTAGGACCTTCACAATCACAGTTTACAAATGCACGAAGGCTTCCGTGAAATATCTCTCCTCCCTTTAAATCCGGAACGAAACAGTGCCGTTTTCCAAGTGTTTAACCTGAAATGAGTCATACAATTTTATAATAGTTCCGTTTACAAAATCGTTTTCATTTGATGCTGGTTTGAAAGACGCATGGCCAATTCGGCATGATTTCATATCATTTTCAAATGAAAACGACATAGTGGGAACGGAATCTAAGCTTTGAATACACTTTTTGTACTATTTGTTTAAAACAATTTAATGTCTGCAAAGATAATATGACACTAGTTCTCTCTTAAATCGCATTGGATAAATCGAATAACAATTCATTCAACTGTTATCATCTAGGAGTTGGATATTTCAGGTCAAATTTTCCAACTATTAAAATTGATCCTGTCACTGAACTACTATTCTATTTTTTTTCATACTTAGATAATAAGTAGCTGATCCATATGCATAATTACAAAATTGACGTACAATAGAGTAAACGGTTTTGATGATTTAATTTCTTCTGCTTTTCAGTTCCAGCCAAAGCACCTTCCAACTTGATTGCACATTCTTTATCTGGGGATGCAACCATCTACATATCTTGGGACTTCGTTGACTGGAGATTCATTTATGGTGATCTTCTTGGATATAAAATAGTGTATAGACAAGTTCTTAAAAGTTTAAAAGACACGCAAGTACCATCAAGAGAAATTTTTATTCCACCATACAAAAATTTTACTGTTCTTACTGGACTTGAAAGTAACTCAAAATACGAAATTTATATCCTAGCAAGAAATATTCATGGGGATGGGGTAAGATCCAAGTTGGCTTATGCAGGTAAAGAGAAAGTCAATAATCTATTTATTTTAGACCTTTTTATTTAACAGAAGGTCATGACATTAAGGTTGTTATAATTCTCGCCGGAGCTCACTCCTACCTCTGGAATATAGTTAACATTATTTAAAGCTGAAGGCAGTTAATAGTTTGAATGTAATATAATATCATTTCTCTGGACGTAGAAGCACAGTGTGCTCACAACATTTTTAGAGGGACAGAGGGGGGAAATTGGGACCTTGGGAGGGAAAATAATTTGCGAGAAAAATGTTAAGTATTAGGGATAGCATGTAACAAATGAAGTGTGAAAACTATGCAAGCTCCCCGATTTACAAGTTTTCAGTCATGCCGTAGAGTGAGAGAAAAGAAGTACATTGGAAATTTATTTGATGAAAGAACGGAGACAGGATGTAACATTTGTGTCTTTTGAGAGAATATTCAAAGGAAACAGAGATGTGGTGGGGCACAGTAGAAGAATAAGGTGTGGTAGAGGATTGAGTCGTTAGCAGAACTGCTCAGGTACTGTGTCAGGTAAGACGATGGAAAGTTTCAAGCACAGTACAGTTGGTCCGTATCTTGCCAAGGAGGGTACATTGGAGAATTTGGTCCTTGTATTGGGGCCTCTAGTTAATATTTAAAAGTGAAAGGCACTGAACGAGAAGTTTGGCAAAATGCCAGAGACGAAAATTGTGTCAGGGATGTAGTGAAGAGATTAATGAATTGAAATTTTTTGTTATGAATTTTGCATTAAAGATTTCCATAACAGATCCATCGGCTTTTCCGGGATGAAGACAGCTGTGCTAGCTTGATGAGAAGAAGGAAGATCGGGGTGACTTGTCTTGGAAAGATGATATCGAGGTGCAAAGAGGGCCGACTATCATCGTCATTAACGATGTCAGAGAAGCAGCTAAAACAGTTGTATTTAACTTCATATGAGTTCGTGTAGGATCTATTCCTATAAGCAAACTCTAGTATTTTAAATATCATTGAAAGATAACTGAATGCACATTTGCCTACCTCATACTCAGTTGTAAAAGTATTGAATAAAGCGCGCCAAGTCTGGCTTGTTATGTAGACGTTAAAATTAACTGACTTTGTAACTTAAATGATCCATGGCTTCGACTGAGTCGACAAGGGAAATAAGTTTCAATATAGTGTAATGACTTGTTCAGAGATATGGACATCTAGAAATTTCTATCATAATGATTGCTTAAGGAACTTTTTATTAAGAGCTTAAATTACAGAGAAGGATAAAGTAAAAAGACCGAAACAGGAGAAAAAGAGGGAAATAGATAGGGAGAGAAAAGGAGGCGACGAGAGAGTGACAAGTAGGAACTTGATTTTTCATGAGAAGTATCTATGGTTGGTTCTGTATTGTGGTGGAATCATGATGATTCAAATACAACCATCATTGTTTCATACAACTGAATTATTTTGTCGCCTCTTTTACTTCAACAGAAACATGCAAGTGTCCGAAGAATGTTTACACAAACTATTATGAGCAGCGACCATACACATACCGAGATAAAAATGGAAACCTGACTGGAATGTTTCCTAAAGTTTTAAAACTTATGGTAGCTAATATCTGTGGCTCATGTGATGGTATTGGTGGTCATGGGGAGTCAGAAATTAATTTTGTACAAGATGGCAATCTTAACTGGGCTTCAAAGCCGAGCCATGATCGTGTTAGGACGAAAATCAGTAATAATGTTCATCTTAGCTTTCAAATGATAACAAAACTAGGTCGGTTAACATATCAAGGATTTCCATTTATACCACTAAGAGAGCATCCTGGAGTTGCTTTCTTAATTATTAAACAATCTCTTGATGAGACAGTAAAAGACATGATTAATGCAGTACTGTCTGTGTGGTCCTTGATATTTGTTCTGGTATCTCTCATTGTACTCTCAGGAGTTATTGTATGGTTACTGGTAAGTTATCAAGTTATTAACCGTTACACTAAGACTTTACACGGTTACTTACAATCTGTTTTGGAATAAATTACTATTTAAATTTGATTCCATTACTAAATTTCTTTGTAATTATACTCTATTTTCTGTTCTTTCTATCTGCTGACGTTTCTGTCCTTTCGTTTCTTTCTCTCTTGTAATCCCCTTTGTCCTTTCTCTACATTATGCTTATCTCTCCTTCCTTTCCTATCCTTTCTCTTTTATATTCTCTTTGCCCTTTGAGTTCTTCAATCCCTTTTCTGTTTTTCAATTTTTCGTTCTTTCTGTCCTTTTTATTATCTCTTTATCCCTACGTTATTTCTCTCCTGTTTTTGCAGACATGTACTTCCTTCTTCGATTCTTCAAAACCATGAATCAAAACAAGTAGGTCCACACGATGATGATTGTGCCTTCCCTGTTAAATACGTGATGGAACTACTACGTGATGATGTTATAGGCGACTTGACTGATCTACGTAGAATGAAAGGTTTTGGTATTTACAAGCAGTGGAACCAGTGACATTTACAATAGCTCTGCAGTATTTATACTAGAGAGGAAGCTTTCTCCTCTCACCCGTTAGTGTTTATGTTAACTGTTTTGAAACTTTTCGTCAATATAGGATACAACAGCAAACAAAGAAGAGTTTCCTGGACCGATATACCGTGGAGCGCTTCATGGAATGTGGTGGTCCTTTATAACCATGGGTACTTTAGGGTACGAATATGAATAGTTACTAAATTCATCGTAGAATAGATAAAAGGATTGATTATTTATGAATGAGTCAGCAAGAAGAGAGAGAAAAATACTAAAAATTCAAGTTATGAAAATTGACGCCATGTATCAATATGCTTCTTTTCATATCGTAACAATATAGTGCTGATTTGCCTTTGAAGTACTAGAGGTCAATAAAGCTTTCAGACGCAAAGATATATAACCCTGATCCTGACTTAAAAATTGTGCACAAAGAAACAGTTACTTTGTTCCTCTACTCTGCATGTGAAACTACTAATTTGCTCTTCCCTTGCTTAATTTCCTGGAAAACACACTAAGACAGATACCATCATACAAGAGGAGTGTTCTATTGCTATAGTACAAACGTACTGTACATGTTGTATAAAACAATATTAACATTGTTTTTTTCAAGAAATAGATGTCAAACCTTTAGCATGATACTATCTAAAATCCCTGTAACATATAATCGCCTGCAAAATAAGTACCTGAATACGCTTGAAATTGTAAAAGATACTACTCTTTTAATTACTTTCCAAGAAATCCCTATCGGAACCACGGATTGTGATATAGAAGTAGCAAACAGCCCGTTTTTATTTAAGAAGATTTGTGGATGCTGTAATTTAAACGGCCATATGTTTATCAAATGTTCTCTTCCATTTTTATGATATATTATCCGATCATTTGTAATAAACGTCCTGATAAAACTAGCCACTGTCACCACACACAGGGAATACAGAACGAAACGTTAAGTCAAACAGATTTGTGTTTATTTTACGAAATACAGCAAGCTACCACATACATCTACAAGTGCTTGTATTCTATTTTTAATTAGCGGGACGTCAGACAATCGCTAAATAACAAGAGGCTATAAACTAACTAGGAGCAAACACATCTATTATGAGCAGACAATACTGGAGTCCCATCTGATGTTAGTTACTCTTCCTTATGATCAACCTAATCTTTTGTATCTTTTCTTTCCTAATTAGATATGGCGACAAAGTACCTCGCAGTTTTATTGGCAAATTTTTTGGAATAATTTGGATTCTAACTGGCACTATTTCAATGGCGCTCTTTACAGGCAGTGTAACATCTTCACTTTCTGTAATTATTTTAGAAGATAAAGTCAAAGTGTATGGATCGGAGGTAATATGAGAAAAATACTAATCTACGTCACGGGATGACAAATGAAAACTCATGATGTAAATAACTTAAAGCAATAAAATTCTAGGTCTGGATCTACACCGTCGTTTTTTTAATTGAAGATTAATAACAGTTTAAGGCAAGCATTTTTTTATTCAGAAACGTGGGCTTTAATTTCTCTTTCTTAATGTTGATACGGTGTAATGCATCAACAAATTGTTCGTAAGTGTTAAACAGATGACAGTGCTAGATTGAATTTTGCATAAATTCTAAATCCCACATTTATATTTCAGGTAAGCTCTGTCAAATGACAGATGTCAGAGTTAGGTGTTAAAAAGGTATCTTGGAGATGGATTATCGGCCAGGTCTATGAACAGAAAGTCAAGCGTTTGAGTTAGGGATGAGAAAGACAATGTTGACCAGAGCGACCGTTACAATTTGAAATTAAAACAAGTTAATAAGATGAACATTGGAGCTACCAAATACTAAATCTTAGCTGAAAGTTGTATTAAAAGGGCCTTATCAATTTTGCTCAGCACAAAACGTTAAACAGAATAATCTTGAGCAAATGTTGAGCAATGCAAAAAGTTAAACTAACTAGTGGGATAAAAAAGGCAACACAACATTAGGTTCGATTGCAGAGAAATTGTAAGATTGTCACATTTAGACATACTTTGGCCAAATATGCGATGAACAGAATCAAAATGCCATAACACTAAATACATCCTATTATTGCAACTGCTGACAAAGCAGCCTCTTTAAATACTAAGAACGAGGTCAAGTTCCTAGTTAATAGTTTAAAAGTATCAACCAGTAAACTAGACAATACGTTATCCTCAATTAAAATAACGGCAGCCACTGAAAAGGACAGTACTTATGAAATTACCTTGATACTTCATCAGTGAGTCTGAGATTAACACATAAGTCTTCAATGACTTATTCAATAAATTAGGATGCGTGTACAGCCTCTATGTCTACCAAATAGGTTTTAATAATCTACTTTCACCTTTCCAGATTGGTGCTGTCCGGGGTAGCAACGAGTTCACAATTGGAATTGTCCGTAATGCCAAGTTAAATCCAAGTAAGTATATATATGTAAACATATGGATACATATATATGATATATATGAAAATGTATGTATATATATGTATATATACACATATATATAGTTCATATTATTCCAATAGCCGACGCTCACAAAATTGTATATGACTTAAAAGACCCCATTCTTTGACGTTTGATTATACCTTCAGATAAAGAATCAGAATGCATCAATAGTATTTACATATATATATATAACTTTCCTTTCTGACGTTTCATACTCTGAGGAGTGTCAGACGAAAAAAGCTTTTAAGTATGATTTTAGCGCAATGT
>JANTCA010001044.1:0-12263 GCA_024741275.1 Chironex yamaguchii
AAATAAATAGCAGAGATGAAGGAGGAAATTTTAGATAACTGCAACAGTCAGTTGCCAGCTGATGCCGTTGTTAAAAAGCATATTATACATCGTCGTGGGACAAAATTTGATTGAATTATCAAGTAATATCAATCCAGCCTACGACGTGTTGTTTTTGTGTGTCCTTAACACACGGTGATCGACACAAGGCCATCATTCCAGTGATGCTATGAAGACGATAGGGCAAAGCCAAAAGGTCACCTAAGGACCTGTCTGAAGGGTCCAACTTTAAACGCCAAAACTTTTACACGAATTGCTACATGGAATAGAAGAACTTTGTATCGAACGGGCAAATTACAACAGTTATTGAAAAAAGTGGATAATTATTGACTCGACATTCTGGGCCTATTTCAATTCACTCGACTGGATAAGGTAAAGTATACTCAGGAAAAGTGACTATCTTGTATTCAGGCCAGTAAAAGCATCACATGCCTGGCGTAGGTCTGATGATGAATGAAGATGTGGCAAGATCACGACAGTGACAAGATGGAGTCCAATAAATGATCAATTATTTACAGCCAAGTTTGGAAATATGACAGCCACTATTACTTATGCACCAAAGACACTTCTGATGATACTGAAAAGGACGTGTTTATGACCAGCTGCAAGACACTTTTAACTACTTACAGAACCATGATGTCACGATTTTGCTGGGTGAGGTGAACGGCTAGATGGGAAAGAACAGAGAAGACTGGGAACAAACCATAGGATCATGGGAAGTAGGCACAGATAACATCAGATAATGGGGAAAGGCTAATGTCCTTTTGCAGCTTTAACAGACTCAGTGCCCTTATTTAATGTACTTATTTAATGTTTGAATCCATTACGAACACATTCACATAAGAACCTGGAGATCTCCTGATGGACTTACCTTCAATGAGATAGACTTTAAAGCTGTTAGTAGTAGCTGGCGACCATCATTAATCATATTGAAATCATGGTAGCTAAAGTTCAAATGGCAGTTCAAAAAGTCTGAGAAATCACGAACAGCCAGAACTGATTAATTTTGGTGGTGTCAAAATGATAGAGGCATCGTATAAACTTTTCAGTGCAATCTGGAATACTGAAAGAGTAGGAAAAGACTGCCAAGAAGGGGTTGTCGAAAAAGGGAAATCCATCTGACTGTCATAACTAGTATGGGATAGCCTTACTATCAATCCCAGGAAAACGTTACGTTATTGAACTGAATAAGAACATCGATGTAAAATGCTGAGGGAAGAACAAGCAGGGTTTAGATCTGGAAGATCACGCAGCGAACAAATCGATACCTTTGAACAGTCTGTTAAGTTTAATACGACTATTCCAATTAACTTCGCTAACCCCTAGCATTTGATAGTGCCTACAGCATATCAATTGGGAGTATCATGCAATAAGGAATACCATTTAAGTACGTAGCGATTGTGAAAATATCCGTATGAAAATTCAAAATCTTGTATGAGAGTCAAACAAATTATTAATGTTGTCACGAATGTGGGGTGGGGTCTCGGAGCAGACGTCTCGGCAAAAATTCAAAAACACCCTTATACAGATGTGGGAAGTGCATCTGTTAATGTTTTCATTTCTTCCAGAAACTCCATTATGTATAGTGCAACAGCAGAAGATATGTTTTCCTACATGACAGGCTTCTTGATCGTATTTTGCTTCACTGAATTGAATGACTACAGATAGTGAGACACTGTTGACTTTCTCGCCAATCTCTCGCTGGTAACGGAAGAAAAGCAAATTTAATTGTCTTGTTTAAATCGCGCAAAATATTTTGAGTTTCTAGCCAATTCATTGGTCTAGCTTTGTCATCCTGCACACTCATTGGCGAGTTTAAAAACTCAAAATATTATATCTACAAAAAAAAGAGCATGAAAGACGGAGAATTTAAACCTTGATAATTTATGGAGAAAAGTTCCTTCAAAAGGCTGTACATCACAACCATGTCACTTGCAACCATGGGTTCTGTTGGCATCACTAATTACCAAGTATGCTTTAGGAAGCAGGTCTGTGTTTAGTGTGTTCTTGTTATAGTCATTCAAGGAAAAATGATCTTCTCAGTTGAGAATGATGAGAAATCCTAGATCAGCCCGTGAGTAAGGTTGCTTTCTGAACTGGTTTTTATTTCCTCCTAACTATTGATTACGTCATGAAACAAGTAAGATCGACTGATGGGAAGTTGGGAATACTACGGAATGAAGGTTGCGTTACGTGGAGAAATGGTAATATCACTCCAGAAACTAACCGATATTGCCCAACTGATCGCATCAAATGTTGGGCATCGTATCAGTAAAAGAAAAACGAAGGTGACGGCTGTAGGGAATACAGGAGATGTTAAGATCAGTTGTGCCGGAGAAGAACTGGAAAATGTCGATAAGTTTACTTATGTAGGCAGCTTGGTAACACTGAAAACTCTGAGGATAATTTTAACATCCAATTAGGCAATGCTATGGGAATGTTCAAGAAAATGAAAAAACTTCAGGAATGATCGCTTTTTTAGTAAAAAGGTGAAATTAAGACTGTATCCCTTAAATGTATTACCAACAACGTTATGTTTATAAGAAAATAGGAGGAAACCTGCAAAAGTAAAGAGAGAGCTAAATGTGTTCCTGCAGAAAGGATTCAGGTCAATTTTGAAAAAATCTTGGCGAGATCATATTTCTTATGAATAAGTGTTAAGAAGACCAGGACAAGAATCTTTGGCAAGTATTGTGACAAAGCTACGTTTCTAACAGTATGGACATCTTTTGAGACTCCGAAAATCGAGACTGGGAAGAACTGCATACGACTGGGTCCCACTTGGAGGGAAACGACTGGGCCCCACTTGGAGGGAAACAGAAGAGAGGATGACCAAAGATCACTTGGTGAAGGTCAGTGAAACGGGACTTGGATCTGGTGGTAATGACGGACGACACTGAAGAAGAGTTGGCCAATGACAGACACTGACGGAGATCTCTTGCCTGCCTATGCCCTGAGCTAGCAGAAGCAGTATGAACCAGAAACGTGAACTTAGTCCCTTAAGATATAGTTAAACAGACATTTTTAATTGACATTACATTGAAGTTAATTTGATTGTATGTAAAACATGTCCGATTTTGATATTTTCAGGTGACTTCGGAATATCTAAAGTGATGGAGAACACTATTGATGCTGCGCAGACATGTGTAGGGACCCCATGTTACCTGAGCCCTGAACTGTGTCAAGATTTACCATACACATCCAAAGCAGATATATGGGTAAGTCATTCGCTGCCAAAATGTTTTAACAAAAATTAGTATAATATAAGACTTGTTGTTAAAACATTGATCCCAATACTGCACTAGCAAACTCCCACTCTTTTACACAAACTAGCGTTTGAATCAGTCTTCAAGACAACCATGTGAGCAAACATGTGATAATTGCATCACTATTCTAAGGTTACAGCCATGACCAATTGCACCGTAAGATTCAGAAGGCTGTTAGGGCGCTTATTTTCATTACTAGTATTGTTAGAGGGTGCTTACATTCGAAATGCGCTTAGCTTTGGGTTACCTTGCTATTGGATGTAATAGAAGTGTTAATATATAATAGACTTTCACTTGAAATGATCTTTGAAGTGACGAGACAACACTACAACTATCACGTTTTTCACATTATTATCTTTGTTTGTTCTACTATGCCATTATAAAGGTTACAGCCATTTTTTAGCCGTCAGACTTTTTTGGTGGCTCTCATTTGTTTCGTATTGTCCCGTTATGCACTACCAAAAATGTTTTTGGAATACACTTACTTTCGGCGGGTGTTTACTTTGGCATTGTGCTGATTTTAAGGAATCCGATTATGCTTACTCTTGGATTGGTTATACTCTTTGAATGCACGTACTTATTTGATTTTGCTTTCCATTGGATTGTATTCATTCTTGGATTGTGCTTACTCTTTGAATGCACGTTTTCGTTTGATTCTGCTTTTCCTTGAAGTATGCTTATTATTGGATTGTGCTTACTCTTTGAATGCACGCTTTCGTTTGATTCTGCTTTTCCTTGAAGTATGCTTATTTTTGTATTGTGCTTATTCATTGAATGCACGTTTTGTCTTGATTCTGCTTTTCCTTGAAGTATGCTTATTATTGGATTGTGCTTACTCTTTGAATGCACGTTTTCTTTTGATACCGCGTTCCCTTGGATTATGCTTATTATTGGATTGTGCTTACTCTCTGAATGCACGTTTTCGTTTGATTCTGCTTTCCTTTAGATTTTGCTTATTATTGGATTGGGCTATTTCCTTGGATTTTCCTTGCTCTTTGTTTGTACGTTTTCTTTTGATACCGCTTTCGCTTGGATTATGCTTATTATTGGATGGTTGTTACTCTTTGCTGGCGCTTCCTTTGATTCTGCTTTTCCTTGGATTGTGTTTCGCATTGGATTGTACTTTCTCTGCGATTTTGCTTCCTCTTTGAAAGTACGTTTTCTTTTCATTCTGTTTTTCCTTGGATTGTGATTATTATCGGATTGTGCTTTCTCTTTGATTATGCCTTCTCTTGGAGTATGCTTATTATCGGATTGAGCTTCTTTCTGGATCTAACCATTTCGCAAGTTCGCAAGGAGGAGGAGACAATGCCACCCAAAAATGGTCCTTGGTTGCAGAACAGAATCCCTTTTATGCAGAGGCTTAAATTGTTGGTGTTGTTTGGTGTCTTATTGCTGCAAGTGTGTCATTTCATCGACTGACAATCAGTCTCAACCAATGTCATGTCTTACTTTTTAAACCAGATGAAGAAGGAAGCTTATTTCTTGATTAGATTCTATTTTACTCATCTGGCATCATCAGGAATTGAGGATGCCGTTGAAGATAACATGTAAACGTAAACTGAATCGAAGAAGAGATCAAATTTAGCTCGAGAGTGAAGCCGTCAATCACTAGAAGTGGACTTTCGTCATTTGAAACACACAATTGATATTATTTGCAACAAAGTTTTCCCCTTATATTGAAGTTTGAATTCATTTCCCAATATTATAGTTACAATGTCTTTTTATCGAACACACTCTTTTCTTTCCGAAGAGCACTATCGACGTTTTTGCATCTAAAGTATTTCCCATCCAT
Organism: Chironex yamaguchii; assembly: GCA_024741275.1. Lineage (NCBI taxonomy): Eukaryota > Metazoa > Cnidaria > Cubozoa > Chirodropida > Chirodropidae > Chironex > Chironex yamaguchii. The sequence goes on from JANTCA010001044.1 coordinate 5,101, forward strand.
TTTATAGGCTTTGGGATGTTTGCTGTATGAGATGTGCGCAATGAAGTTTGCTTTTGATGCGAATAACCTCATCAGTTTGTTTTACAAAATTGTCAAAGGAGAGTATGAGGTATGGTTATTTAGTGATTACTTTATAAACTTTTTGTTTGCCGTTCTCTTTCCTCAGTGTATTATCAAACACTTCTTTTTCGTGAGGAAGAGTAGCATAGACAAAGGTGGCAAAGCCAACAGGCGTTCATATCCTATTCTTGAAGTGTACCTTTTGGTTGTATTGAGTTGGTAACGGAACCTCTTCATGTTCTAAATGTAAATATTCTCCACTCTCTTTTTATTACAAGTCTTGTTAGCTAACATGGAGGTAATGGAAATGCTTTAAGGGGGTTCTTCCACCCTCACCTCATACCATCCTTGTTTCTCCTTCACCATGTGCCATGGTCCTTCCACCTTCACCTTATACCATCTTTGTTCCCCCCCCCTTGCTCGTGCCATCGTTGGTCTACGTTCGCCGTGTTCTATCATTCTTTCACCTTGACCGTCTGTCATCGCTTTCCAGCTATCACCTTGGACCATTGTTGTTCTACGCTTTCCTTGTGCCATCATTGCTCCACCTTCACCTTGTACATCGTTGTTCCATCCCTTTCCTGTGCCATTGGTCCTCCACTCTTGCTTATTGCTATTGTTCTTTTGTCCTCTCTTGATGCTATCGTTGTACAGAATATTTTGTACCCTTAATTATCGAGCTAAGGAACACACAAATTGATGTTTGAAATTTTACGTATCCAGTTAATACCTGATGTCCCTGTACTGGCCCCTCTGCTCTTTGATTTTGTGCTTTAAGTGTTAAATTGTCATATTGTAATTGACGTTCATCATTTCTCGTTTTACATTTAGCCAGTATCGGAAGTTTATTCTCTTGAGCTAAGGGACATCCTTGCACAATTGTTATCAAAAGAGCCAGAAGCAAGGCCAAGGTGAGGAAGCAAAACACATTTTAGAATCATTTACACATATGTTTAAACAATTTTTTGTGCTACCAAATTTAAAAGTCGCCTTGAAAACTCGCGATATTGCATTAAAACATACTTTCTGATTCATACTCTGAGGAGTGAGTGTGAGACGAAAAAAACTTTTTAAGTATGTTTTTAGTGCAATGTCGCAAATTTTCAAAGCCATTTCCAAGTTTTGTACAATTAAAAGATTGTTCAAGAATTGTATTACTATTTGAAGTATACCTTCATCCTCAAACTAGCTTGAATTAATAGGCGTAATCGATTTGCTGGAAAATCATTGTTTGATAAACAATTTTTGTATATATATTTGACTCTTCAACTTACAACCTCTAATCAGCCCAGGCCTTTTATGCAATTTAAATATATAGTTCAAAATTATCGCTCGTTCGCTTTCTGCCCTCTTTTAGCATCACGTTCTAACTTAGTTACCCAATCCTACCTAGTTATGGAACTACCTTATCTGCGAACCTACATACCTGGTAGCGAACCTACCCACTTCCCATCTCTCTACTTACCTACCTACCTACCTGCCTACCTACCTACCTACCTACCTACCTACCTTTCTTCCTTCCTTCCTTCCTTCTTTCCTGTTTCTTTCTTTCTATTTTTCTTTCTTTCTTTTTCTTTCTTTCTTTTTGTTTTTTCTTTCTTTCTTTTCTCCTCCTTTTTTCTTCTTTCCCTCTTTCTCACTTTCTTTCTTCCTTTTATCTTTCTTTCTTCACATGAATAGGACCTTGCTGGAAGTTAATGCGTTTGAGTGCCATCTTAAGAATTTCTGCAACAACATTTTCTACAAATGGCACGTGAATAGGAAGAATACTGTAAACAGAAAACAATGACATAAAAAAGAATGTCGAAAATCATCGGATATTACAGGCATTGATAGCCCACCCATGTAAATGATCTGATATCGAGCAGAAATACATGATTGGTGTTTATCGAGAATTCCCTGTTGGTAGTTTTTCTCATCCCTATTTATTCGTTAATCTTAGTACATAATTGCAGGCATCGACCGTCAGTTCATATAGTTCTCCATTTGTTAAGTTACAATTATTCATCACGACTAGTTTCCATTGCTTGCATATAGACAGACATTAAAGTACGAATCTTGGACCATGATTATTGTAGACGACCTTGTCAATTGTGCGTGGGGGGAGGGGAGTGGGAGGGAAATGGTCATTTGTACCCTTACTCGGTATCAGTCTAAACCTCTCCAGTTGCCAACACTTTGCACAAACTTTAAGTATGGGAAGTGAAACTAATAGAAGGACAGGCTTACGAGTAAATTTTATTCGGAATATATTGTGAGATTTTTAGTTGTGCTTCTCATGTAATGCTCGATGAATGTACCACCATTGTATATATAGAAAATGTAGTGCCAAAGTAGAGTCAACATTGTACGTAATTTTATGATGTATTCTAATTTTTCTTAATTCCTTAGTGCATCAGCTGTTTTAAATATGCCTTTTATTCAGCAATTTTTGGTGACCTTTATTAAGGATTATGAAGCAATAAAAGTTGAGAGGAAAGACAAGTAAGTCAAATGTACCTAAACTGAATTTCTTTCATATAAATAATCACATTTGATTGGTTATGGGTTTTTGATAACCATTATGATTGATTAAAATATTGAAAGTCAGATAATGATTGAGGCTTTACGCAGTGTATGATTTGTGAAGGGCTGAGTACTCGAACGCCTAATTTTGTAAAGCACACAGTCACGCATATCAGTTGGCCACTAGGTGGTCGTGAGCTGGAATGCCACCTAGGCACGTGCTTCTGCTTTAACTTACAAATGCATACTTATTCTTGCTAAAGAACCTGCCATGTCTGGTTAAGGACGTCCTGTGGGTTTGTTGCTAGTAAACAGAGAACGATCCATCCACTAGTCTTCCACCTACAAGGCCTTGACTGAGATTACAATGATGAATGAGGTGATAGTGATGATGGTTAATAGTGATGACGATGACAATTAATGTTACGATGATAATGATAACAATAACAATGACAACAATAGCAACAAAAACAATAATAACAACAACGACAACAATAACAAAATTAACAAAAATGACAATAGCAATAACAATAATAACAATAGCAATACTACTACTACTGCTACTACTACCACTACTTCTACTACTAATAATGATGATAATGATAATAATGATAATAATAGTAGATAAATTTTTTGAAGGTCATGGCCATATATTTGAGTTCCTTTCAGAATACAAATGCATTTTTTCGTACAATTACATTTATAATTCCACACTGTTTTCTCCAGGCAAATATAGGGACAGCAGGATTAATGATGGAAGTTTAAACATACATCATTAACTGCACTAGTGATATAAGGAAAGGGGGAAAAGTCATAATAATAATAATAATACAAGAAGAGAAAAATCATGAATAAAAGTTCAGTAATATTGGATCAGTCCTGTCCTTATTTCTTTGATTAAATGTGTAGTATGATCATTTGATAGCTATTTTTATATACTTACTAATCAGACGATTGTGATCCAAGTTAACCTTTTTGGTATATTTGATACATTGGATAAATTGGACAAGTGTACATATTTCAAACATTAACAACTTTTATGACATTTCCGGATCGATTAAAGCTCTTACTAATTCTCGATATTTACTCTGCTTATATTCATGTTATTTGAGCAAATTAGTTTCAAAACAAATGGTGTGTTCAATAACTGTAACAACAGGTTTAGGATTTGATCTGTAGATGATTGCAACATCAGGCCTGATTGATGAAACAACTAACTGGGATCTTAGTAGCCAATAATTTCAATGAAGAGTTCAAAATTTACTTTAGGAAATATGTTATAGGACAAGGTTGTTAGAATACTGTGATGTCTCCATGAATGTCGACCCTGGAGCACGGCATCTGTACAGTTAGATAGCTGTGCAGTTGAGATTATTTTTTTGAAACTTCCAATTTATTATCTTCTGCCATCTCAAATACAAACAAATATCTCACAAGTGGTATGTTTGTCGTATGTATGACATTAGCCAGACTTATGTTACAATCATTACCAAGTAAAAAGTTCTGGATTAGTCCATTCCTTATCATGTCTGCAGGATATATAGTATGAGGTCCTAATGATACATCCAGTCATTTTTCTTATCAAATAATGAGCATTTTCAACCTTTTCAACGTTAACATAAACGATTTACTTTCACTACACATTCCTTGAGTCGCATACATACTACAGCTGATAAAATAAATTTTGTAATTGTTATTGAAACCTTTACATAATTTTGAATATCTCCTTGATTTGCGATGAAAATTATATGCTAAATTTGCTTCAAAGCTTTCAAAGAAATCAGTGTTTGAGATCGGAAACCATCAATGTCACAGAAGACAGAATGACTTTGACTTGAAGACCGAATCAAATCAGCCATTATTTTGAGAACTGAGTCATGACGCCATCTGCACTCACGTAAATGTACAGAACAGCCATAAACAGAATGATGTAACGTTTGTGGATTTAAGCAATCACAACAAAGGTTACTGTCGGCCTTTCGCCAAAGCTGTAGGTTCTTTAAAGTGGGCAAAGTGTTATTCAGGTAATGTATTGTGACGTTGTAAATGTTTCTGGGTCAGGAATCAAGTGCCCCGTGCCACATTTTTAGGTGACAAAGTCACATGGAAAGCATTACTTTGTTAAAGATTTTATAATAAACTCTTCTCAAGTCAAAGTGTTTGTTGCATGATCCTCCTTTCGTTTCCGGATTTCTTTAATAACTGATTTGATACTAAGAATTAACCATGGTATTTTAGTCGAGTATTATTAGAAATTTTATGTCATAATCAACAGCACCTTGCAACATTTTACGCAATGTAATTTGACATTGTGTAATTTTGACGACACATCAATCACGTTTAATCCAAATTTATATTTACTAAGCATGACAATATCAAGAGTTCCATAAGCAGCAATCTCAAGCCATTGTCTGAAAAAGTAATGGCATTTAGGATCAAGCGCATTCTTGACCCTGAGTAATATTGAGATCGCAGATTGACATGTGCCATGTTTGCTTAGGCAACAAATACCTTTGGTACAATAACACCTTGGTTTTGGGGTAAAGGGGAAGAAAACAGTTTTGTTTAAAATTCTATCACATGTATCACTTAAGATGTCTTTGGAACTGTTCACTTGGGAATCAACGAAACGACCAGGATAACGAACAGAATCATTTAGTTAAACATCTGAAACCATTTTTTCGCTGGTGTAAAGCTTTGGCAAAGTTTGTTTAGGTTGTATATTTGCTTTAACCATTCCAAAAGACATACACTTGCCAACGGGTAAGGACATTCTACGCCTTGTGCACTTAGTAGTAAAAGCGTTTAGTAGGATTGATTTTCATATTCCTAATCTGTTAAAACGGTAGCATCGTCACCAATTTGATACCAATGCCAAGGTTGCATTATTGGCGAAAAGGAGCATCCTAATTGTGAGAGTTTCTCTGTTTTGATATACTGGATAGAAGTGTTTCTTAAATTGAATATTAATGGACTTAGGCAATCATCTTGTAGCACACCCCTTCCTGCATAAACAAAATCGGGTTTAAAATTTTTGCAGGTCAAGGAGGTGTAAAATTAATCATAAAGGTTTGAAATCATAGAAATTACTAGTTCAGGGATATCGTGATATCTCAAAACAACAGGTATTAAAGTATGATCAACCTCACCAAAAGGATTTTTTAGATCCAGGAGAGTCACAAACACTGACCTTTGTTTAAGCTTGGCTTTTTAAATGATGTGAGCTAATGAGCAGTATGTTCAAATGTTCCTGATATTTTTTTTATGAATCCTTTTTAAATCGAAGTTTCAAAATTATTTTGGCTTGGATTTGAATTTATATAATTCCTTATGATCGCCTTGAAAATTTGTGACATTGCACTAAGAACATACTTAAAAGCTTTTTTCGTCTGACACTGATATGAATCGTCAGAAAGGAAAGTATATGTATATGGCAACCTTTTTTATACAAAACATGTATCGAAACTAAAAAATCCTTTAGGTATGTTTATAGCGCAATGTCGCAAATTTTGAAGGCGATTTTCAAGGTTTGTAGCACAAAGCGATTGTGCAAATTCCTTAAGACTTTTTGAAGGTACTGACTCTAGACTTATTGTCAAACAGTTTACAACATGTTTCAAGTCACATGACTTTTTGTGTGGTCTAAATTTGGTTGATTATGGCTGTAATATATGATCTTAGGCAAGGGGACTTTTTACACAAAATAGTTGAGATTTGGTCTAAAGGGCATGGGCTGCCACTTGACTTCAAAGACATGATTGATTTAGTCACTTTTAGGTATGATGGAGGATTAGTATGAAAAAGAATTTGAGATTCGTTAAATATGGGAGTCCAAGAGGGAATGACGTGACAAAATTGTGGAGTATGATGATTAAACACATTTCTAAAATGATCAATGCTTTGACTAGCTGTAAATGTTGGTTGTCAAATGTCTTCAGTGACTTTCACAAAGGATTGCAGATGTTCTTCTCTATCACACAATCATGATCAATGGTACAGGAAGCTGAAAACGAACCATTTGATAGCTTCCTGAACAGCTGATGAGCAACATATTGGATTGCTGCAATGTCTCGTAGAATTGATGTTTTCAACTGTGTTAACTCCTAATTGTGCCTTTGAAAAATTATTGTATTTTTGAGAGAGCATGTGCTGACGAAGATGAGGGATCAATCTTTGCAGACTGTAAAGCGAGAAAATTTGACAACGTTAGTATTTACACAACATTTGACAATGTTAGTTTCTACATAACATTTGACAATGTTAGTATTTACACAACATTTGACAATGTTAGTGTTTGCAAAGACAGACCCCCAAAGAAATCAAGTGAGTCGTATCCTGTCAGGGTCATATGCAAATCAGGCTGACTAAAAATTTCCCTTTGCAGCACCATTGATGTCCACCAAGGGAAATAAAAGTTTTATCCACCATAACTGCAAGCCACAAAAGTGATAACCAAGAATAAAAATGCAATTCCTCTCCAAATACAATGAATCCGTAAACTAATTCTGTTTAATATATGTTATTAAAATAATACAAGATAATAATAATTATAATGATAATGATAATGATAATGATAATGATAATGATAATGATAATGA
>JANTCA010001045.1:0-12262 GCA_024741275.1 Chironex yamaguchii
TTCGGTTCCAAAATCAGTGATCTTTTCTCGAATAACTCTAGAAACAACATCCTCTGGATACCCGTTTTCAAGGAGAATATATTTTATTTTCCCCAGTTCCGAATTTAACTTAGATTTTGAACAGATACAAAGTGCTCTATGGGCAAGTGTCTTTTTTGGACAAAAATGGAAAATCAACCTCATCAAGACAATATTTATAGGGAATAGTTTATGACATATGTACCAACCTAGAAGCTAGTTACTGGTTAAGATGAACAGGTTACAAATATAGCGTTTGTTCGAGGTGCATTGAAAGACGTTGAAAGAAAATCGAGAACAGTAGAGCCATCACCTTTGTAATATGACTTCGTGTTGCCAAATGCTTATTCCACGTGCTACTGGCAATATGACTTTGACTGGGTCCTTACCTAGGCTGCCATTTTCTTTACCGTAAAACGTCGCAAAATGTTAAAGTTTTGTAATTGTGGGTCCCTATTATATGAGTTCCAGTTGTCTACAAGTAAAAATAGCCGAAAAAGGAATTAAACGTGCTAATTTATTACAGATATTATAAACGTAAGGTGTATCTGTAATATTTCCAGCAAAAGAAATTTCGTTCATTTAACTGTAAGTGCGAACTGGTCAGCCAGTTTCACAACCTCTGCAACTAGACTTTTAGTCATGTGATGTACACTTTTATCCCTCAAATGATAAATACAAGAAAAATTTCCTTATTCGTAGGTTATGGTGGATGGGGTTATGGAGAAGGAGGCTACGGTGGTGGAGGCTACGGCGGTGGAAACTACGGCGGTGGAGGCTACGGGAGTGGAGGCTGCGGAGGCCAAGGCGCAATTGGATATGGAGACGGATACCCAAGTACTGTAGGCAATTACGGTGGATCTTCCTCATCATTTGAGGCCGAATCGTACAGTAGCAGTAGCAGCTCCTCCTCCAGATATCAATCTCGTAGCGGTGATGGATATCAAGAAAGTAGCTTTCAGCAACAGTCTGCCAGTGACTCCCAATATGCAAGTTACCGACAAACCCAGGACGGAAATAATGTCTCATACGAGGCCGAGAGTGCAGCTGAATCTCACAGGAGTAGGTATGCAGGCTATAGCCGCTCTGGAGGTCCAGAAACTCCTTCTTTACAAGGACCTTCAAATCAGCCACTTGATGGTCCTTCCTATCAACAGCCTAGCATCTGTTACCCAGAATCAGACCGTTACGGACCAACAGATCCTTACGGAGGATACCCAGGAACCCAAGGATATCCAGAAACTCCTGGCCAACCAGGAACTCCAGGCTATCCAGGAACACCAGGCTACCCGGGAACGCCAGGACAACCAGGAACACCAGGCTATCCAGGAACACCAGGTTACCCGGGAACACCAGGTCAACCAGGAACGCCAGGCTATCCCGGAACGCCAGGACAACCTGGGCAACCCGGGCAACCCGGACAACCAGGACAACCCGGTCAGCCCGGACAACCTGGGCAGCCAGGACAGCCAGGACAACCAGGACAACCTGGGCAGCCAGGACAGCCAGGACAACCGGGACAACCGGGACAACCTGGACAGCCAGGGCAGCCAGGAAGACCAGGGCAACCAGGACAACCAGGACAACCTGGGCAGCCAGGACAGCCAGGACAACCGGGACAACCTGGACAACCTGGACAGCCAGGGCAGCCAGGAAGACCAGGGCAACCAGGACAACCAGGACAACCGGGACACCCGGGACAACCAGGACAACCGGGACAACCAGGACAACCGGGACAACCAGGACAACCTGGACAGCCAGGAAGACCAGGGCGACCAGGACAACCAGGACAACCAGGACAACCTGGGCAACCAGGAAGACCAGGTCAGCCGGGACAACCAGGAAGACCAGGTCAGCCGGGACAACCTGGTCAGCCTGGTCAGCCAGGACAACCTGGGCAACCCGGACAGCCAGGAAGGCCTGGACAACCAGGACAACCTGGACAGCCAGGAAGACCAGGACAACCTGGGCAACCCGGGCAACCCGGACAACCAGGAAGACCAGGACAGCCAGGAAGACCAGGACAGCCAGGAAGACCAGGACAGCCAGGACAACCTGGACAGCCAGGAAGACCAGGACAACCTGGGCAACCCGGACAACCAGGAAGACCAGGACAGCCAGGACAACCTGGACAGCCAGGAAGACCAGGACAACCTGGGCAACCCGGACAACCAGGAAGACCAGGACAGCCAGGACAACCGGGACAGCCAGGTCAGCCGGGACAACCTGGGCAGTCTGGACAGCCAGGACAACCAGGGCAACCAGGATATCCCGATTGGATTCCGGACACCGAATTTGGCCAGGATCCTGATCATCCTTACCGTGAAATATACACTGAGACTATCACGTATATCATACCTCCGGATGGTGACCCATATCCGATTGAAGGCTACCCAGCGAGACCTACTGGTGAATACCCAGCTGATCCAAGAGGTAGATCTCCTGATCCTCACGGTCGGAGACCACAGCCAGGCACAAGATATCCTTCCCAACCGGGAGACAAGCCAGATCCAAGAGGCAGAAGCCCAGGACGAGGCCCATCACCAGAAAGACCAAGTAGAGATCCATATGGACCAAGAGATCCTGGTCAACCAAGTGGACCTTATCAGCCAGGAGATCAACCAGGACAACCAGGACAACCAGGACAACGGCCTCATCAGCCATATTATCCTCAACAGCCTCGTGGTCCACACGGACCAGACAGTGGAGATCCCCATCGTCCTGGGGAAGATCCTTATGCCCCAGATTTCCCTTCAAGTCCTGACGGAGATCCATACAGACCAATTTATACAGAAACTATCACATATATAACAGAGCCGCCGTATGATCCAAGAGATCCAAGTCCCAGAGATAGATCACCTACGCATCCAGGAAGAGGGAGATCTCCATCACCACGAGGTGGATCACCACAGCCAAGAAGAATGCCGTACCCTGGTTCAGAACCAAAGGGACGGAGTCCGGATGGAAGGTCACCTTCGCCATCAAGACCACAGCAACCAGGACAGGACCCGAGCTACCCTGAACCATATCAGCCAATTTACGAAGAAACTATTACATATGTTACGAGACCACCTTATGATCCACGGAAACCTGGAGACCATCCGCGTGAGCCAAGTAGGGAACGTCCTCGGCAACCAAGTGAACCACGAGGTCGAAGTCCAGGACGTCAGACATCACCAGAAAGGCCAGATGCACGGCCTGATCAACCTTATCACCCTGACGATCCAAATCAACCAGGTGGAGATCCACGGCGTCCAAGAGGCAGGGACCCAACAAGGCCAGGTGATGATCCCAATCGGCCGAGAGATCCTAACCAACCTGATTATGAGCCAGGCCAACCCATTATTACAGAAACTATAACATACATAACCGAACCTTATGGTCCAGATGATAAACACCCAAGACAACCTGGGCAACCAGATCAACCTGACAGAGGCAGATCACCGTCACCTCGTGGTCCAAGGGGTACCGATCCTAATAAATCAACTTCCCCTTCTAGACCAGGAGATGACCCAGATCGTCCAGATGGAGACCCTCATGGTCCAGATGGTGATCGACCAAGGGAGCCATATCCCATTTATACAAAGACAATAACATATTACCCTCGTCCTGGTAGTCGCAGCCCAGAGCGACAGTCACCACGACAGCCAAGAAAAGAATACCCAGATCAACCAGACAGACCCGGAGATGGACCAGATAGGCCTGGAGACCGTACACCGTCGCCAACCAGGCCTGGAGATAAACGAGGTCCTGATAAAGATCCACGAAGGCCGGGTGATCCACGCTATCCAAGAGGAGGACCACATGATCCAAGGCATCCACATGGACCAGACGGGGACCCAGACTATCCTCGAAAGGATCCACGTGGCCCACATGATACGTACGGGCCAGGAGGCGATCCACGTGGACCAGGAAGAGATCCTCGATATCCATCTGGTGATCCACGTAGTCCATATGGACCACAAGATCCTCGTGGCCCTGGTCGAGATCCAAGCAGACCAGGACAAGACCCGTATTATCCAAGAGGAGGTCCTCATGGACCTCAAGATCCACGTGGACCAGGTGGAGACCCACAATGGCCAGGACAAGATCCGTATTATCCAAGAGGAGGTCCTCATGGACCTCAAGATCCACGTGGTCCTGGTGGAGACCAGCAAAGGCCAACCCATCCCCAAGGAGGGCCTTATGGTCCACAAGATCCTCGTGGACCAGGCGGGGATCCACAAAAACCAGGACAAAATCCGTATTATCCAAGAGGAGGTCCCCATGGGCCTGGTGGAGACCCACGAAGGCCAGGACAAGATCCGAATAATCGTCAGCCGGTTCTCCTTGGACCTCTAGATCCTCGTGGTCCAGATGGAGATCCACGAAGACCAGGACAAGATCCGAATTATCGTCAGCCGATTCCTCTTGGACCCCTAGATCCTCGTGGTCCTGGTGGAGACCCACGACGACCAGGACAAGATCCAAGTTATCCCCAGGGAGGTCCCCATGGACCCCAAGATCCTCGTGGTCCAGGTGGAGATCCACGGAGACCAGGACAAGATCCGAATTATCCTCAGCCGGTTCCCCTTGGACCCCTAGATCCTCGTGGTCCTGGTGGAGACCCACGACGACCAGGACAAGATCCAAGTTATCCCCAGGACGGTCCCCATGGACCCCAAGATCCTCGTGGTCCAGGTGGAGCTCCACGGAGACCAGGACAAGATCCAAGTTATCCCCAGGAAGGTCCCCATGGACCCCAAGATCCTAGTGGTCCAGGTGGAGCTCCACGGAGACCAGGACAAGATCCGAATTATCCTCAGCCGGTTCCCCTTGGACCCCTAGATCCTCGAGATCCTGGTGGAGACCCACGACGACCAGGACAAGATCCAAGTTATCCCCGGGGAGGTCCCCATGGACCCCAAGATCCTCGTGGTCCAGGTGGAGATCCACGGAGACCAGGACAAGATCCCTATTATCCTCAAGGAGGTCCCCACGGTCCCCAAGATCCTCGTGGTCCAGGTGGAGACCCCAGAAGACCCGGACAAGATCCTTACTATCCTCCGAGACCTCATGATCCAAGGTATCCAGGAGGTCCTGGTCAGAAACCACAAGAACCGTATGGCCCAGGAGGACGGCCTTACCGTCCCGGTGATGATCCAACCAGGCCAGGAAAAGATCCGCATTACCCAGAAGGAGCTCCAGAAGGGCCTGACGATGATCCATCGCGTCCAAAATATCCTATTTATACAAAAACAATAACTTATTATCCAAGACCTGATCCTCGTGACCAAGGTCCTGGGCCCAAACCAGGTGATCAACCCGACGGTAGTGGCCCAACAGATAGAAGTCCTTCCCCTACAAGACCAGGAGATGACAAACCAAAGCCAGGGCAGGAACCAGATGGACCTGGAACAGATCCTTCAAGACCAGGCCAGGAACCATATCCACTGTATACCAAAACAGTGACATATTATCTTCGACCACAGCCAGATGATGACACACCAGACGGAGGGGAACCCGGACCACAACCAAGAGATGGGCCCGATGGTCAAGCTCCACGTCCTAGAGGACCTGATGCAGATGAACCAGAAGATCCAGATGATCCATCAAAGCCCAAGCGTGAGCTATACCCCATATGCAGCATCACCATTACATATTACACCGACAAGGATCCTAAGAAGCAGAAACCATCAGATCAAAGTCCTGATGAGCCTTCTGATCGTGATCCGCATGACCCATCAAGACCACGGGACTCTGCACCGTCCCGTCCAGATGATAGACGTCCAAGGATCTTGTATCGTATAATTAAGATCACCAGAACTATAGCTTATTTTCCAGGAGTTGATCCAAATTCCGTCGACCCAAGCCAGTTGCCTTCACCATTCCCAGCAGCTGACGGAGGTGTCCCTGATTTCTCTCCTCCACCTGGATTTATCCAATACCCCTCTCCAGATGAGCAGCCTGGTCCCATCCCAAGAGGTGATGGACAAACTCCGTGCCCTCATGATGGTGGTCGTGACCCTGGTCCTGTTCCTCGAGATGACAGACCACAACCTGGTCCGAGCCCAAGAGATGATGGTCAACAGCCAGCTCCCACACCACGAGATGATGGATCACAAGGTGGAAGCCCTGATCCTTCTTACCCGATGGTACAAAAAGTATATACGAAAACCGTAACCTATTCAACGGATCCGAATTTTGATCCAAATGATCTCACTAGCTTCCCGACAGGTGACCAGCCAAGCATCTGCGAAATGCCAACACCAAAGATTCCTCGTGTAGGTGAAAGTGATCCAGATCGTCCATCTCTGCTTGACCGCTTCCCATTTAAACCCAAATTCCCTAGTGACATGTTCCCATCAGCCTTCCCCGACAGTCTTTTGCCGTCAGGGAAACCGGATTGCCCTAATGAACAACCAAAGAGTGACACTCCAAGTACATCAAGAACATTAGCATTTGCATCACAAAGGACACAGTCATCCTATGCAAGCCGCTTTGCATCATCTACTACCTCTGGCTGGTCTAGTGGACCCGACAAAGGAAAGCCAGATGATGACAAACCAGGTAGAGGTGACCCTTCGTCTTCCATGGACTTCTCCCAGGAATTGGTTGACTACCACAACCACTACCGGGCCAAACATGGAGCACCTCCGTTAACTATTTCCACAAAGTTGCAGAATGAAGCTCAAAATTGGGCCAACTACATCGCTTCAAAGGGATGTCTTATGCACGACAAGAATAAGGATACAGGAGAGAACATTGCATGCTTGATGGGTAAGTATTTCAGAAACCCACTTTGGTTTGCTTCCATGTTTTGAACTTATCTTCTGAGTAGTAAGCCAAGTCACCCAACAATCGGGTCGGCTTCCAACTTTTTCTTACAATGAATATATACTACAGTTGGAACCTGTCCCACTACTAGCGCAAACAGTTATGTGATTCACAAATATGTTATGCCGTGGATATAGTGTACACCAAATAAAACATACAATTTTCATCTTTGCCTCCCTTTTGGAGCTGGGAACGATCCCCCAGAAAGATTTAGGAGACATATGTTTAGTTACTGTTGGGTTACTTCTTTGAAATTCATATTACAGTATGTCACATACGAGCTGGCATAAAGAGCAAATCAGTTCCCTTTCCCCCATGAAATATCCGTTTTGTACTCAGCGGGTTTGTGGAAAAGTCCCTTTGACAAATTCTTCAAAATTGGTTCACTGTTATGTACAGATGTGACACTATGACTTTGACACACTTTGACTGAAGTTCAGATGATGATGATATGGTAATTAATAAAACATGTAAAAAATGTTAATTTAGAACTAAAATGACGACGATTAAAAATTTCTTTTGGAGAATTAGAAAATGTTTTCTTCCCATTCTTCTATAGTTTTTCTTGTTTTCTATCATTTTAATCATTTTTGTTGTACTTGATAATAAAGATGTCCTGATCCCAGATTTTAGGGAAAATGCTGAATTTTAGTCATTCAACACATTTCTAGGTTTTCGGGGGCACGACATTTCTGCTCCTAGTCAAATCAGTAGTAGCCAAAGATGCTAGATATAAGACGTGTATAAGTTTCATACTTATAAACCTTGTTGACGTTGACAAAGTTTTTTACTGTCCTCTGCACTTTAGTATTAGTCATCTGTATTTCAATTTGAACTATGTTTACAGGTCATGACATAACTGGCAAAAAAGTGGCTGATATGTGGTATGAAGAGATGAAGAAATTTAATTTTAGTAATCCTTCATATTCGTCTGGTGCTGGCCATTTTAGTCAAATGATTTGGCTTGGATCCAAGGACATTGGAGTAGGGAAAGCAACATCGAAGGATGGAAAAACCTTTATTGTAACCAAGTATTTCCCAGCTGGAAATAACCTCAGGGAATTTAAGCAGAATATCAAGCCACCAAGATGTTAAAGAAAAGAACAGACATTTTCCTGGACGATATTTGATTTGTTTTTGGCAATAATGGTACAATTAATAATTGTACAACGTATGAAAAGTATGTGTGGGTTCTGCCAGTCTATCCATACTTGTTGTCCATGAATATCCTCTATTTGGCAATTTTCAAAGGATAAAAATCAGGCATTCAGCTAAATTTACTGTTTACTTTATCATCAGCTTCCAAACCTCAGAATTAATCTCGACGGCCAAAGCATATTTTTAATTTCAAGTGATTGGTATTCTTATCACACGTTGAATTAGACCAAAACACGTCTAACTCCACACCTTTAAGTTGTCATGTTACGGAGATTTCCTCTGCTCCGACAATGTCCTCGTTAAGATTGCCGCGTTTCTCTTTTGCAAAACTTCTTTATTATCCTACAATTTCCTAACTTCGTTTCACCCAGGTAATTTGTTCATGGCATCCCGCACGTACAATTCATACCGTTAAATAAAGCAGTTTCCCTTGGCCACGGCTAAGTAAGTCTGCTTCTGTTGAAATTTTTTTCCAGGGATTGCTACTAAATCAACTAGCTGTTAATTGAAAATTGGACGAATTTTGTAGATAGCGTGGTTATTAGTTTCGTGGTTAGTTGTTCTTGCCTTCGTTTATTTGAACTCTTTGGAAGAAAGCAGCTGATGATTTGGGAGTAAATTTTGATTTTGACATAGTGGGAGATAAGGCAATGTCTCTAATAGTATTAGTGAAGGGATTTATACTGTTGAAGAAATGTGTGAACGATTATTACTACAAGGCTACTGTTACAGAAACATGCCCACCAGGGAATCGTATCATCTTTTGTCCCTGTGTTTCTTTCTCATTAGTTTTTGCCGTATAATTGAGCGCGGGGTTTTACAATGTGTATACCAGCAGAAGAATTTTTGCTGTGTATCCTAGTTGCTTACTTTCACTTAATCAGTCGAAAATTTCAGGGACGTAGTGCAAACCTTTAAGGCATTATTATTTAAGTCGATTCTCTTTATGTTTGGAGCCTTTAATATGGTTACCTCTACTAGTCTTTATTTAACATTTTCTATTTTGTTTTCCTCTTGAAACCTTTAGAAGGGCTTAACGTCTGTGTCTTAGACCCTTTTTTATCATGCTATAATTGCTTTTTCTTGTCTTTTCTTATCATTCTCATTTATTTTCTATCATTACGTTGCAATTATAATTTGATTTTAACTTTTAACTCCCTTCTTGTCTTCTGTCCTTCTTCTGTCCTTTTATACTTCATTTGCCTTTCCTTACACCTTACTATTGGTTTCTACCCTTATTTTACATAATGCCTATTTGGCATTATGAGTTTTGTATTTGTATAAGTTTTATGTAGCTATAGCAACATCTGCGAGCAGAATTGCTGTCACTATTTTCCTTACTGTATTAGGTGTAAACAGCTTTAAGATATTTTTTGAGTTTTTTGTATGGACTGCTGGAAAACGCATACTTAAGTCAATTCAACCGAAGTCCTTCGTGATAAATTGACTGTTACGACGAAATCCAGTGTAGTTATTGTAAATTTTAAAAACTTTTTGCTGCATTTGAAATTGTTGAGTCTCAAAGGTTTTAAAGGGGAAACTGACGTTGTCTTTATGACTTCTGAAATCTTCTGTCTCTTGTTATTCTTGTTATCGCTTTTCTTGTTTCTTACTGATGATGAGAAATGATCATGACATGGGTTGTTACGGGTTTACAATACAGAATCTTGCATTTGATAAAGTTAAGTTAAGGATTGCTGATCAAATCCACTGTGAGAGTAGGACCCCTCTGAGATTCAAGGTGTAAAGAACAAGAGTCTGATTACATGAATGCTTACAAGTAAGATGTACGTACTCTAAAAGAGTGTCTTATTAGCAAAAATCTAACTGTGTGAACTAGTACCTCAATCCTATTGTTCAGCAAGCGTTATACAGAAACAGCAGCAGCAACGATTGTTTATGTACAGTAAGTGATATAAATTTCGGTCACGTTTCTTCTTGGCGACAGACACTTCACAAACTTGTTTTCTCTTCATACAAACGTGTTCGAAATTTTTACAGTAAGTTCCCTCAGTGCCTTGCGTTAACGTTTTTTCACCATCACCTCTAGTATATTTGGGCGATTTAATCAAATCAAAAGTTCATAAGCGATCATTTTTGAAAGCTTTTCTACTGGAAAAATTCTTTCTGTCATTTCCAGCGTCAGACGTATAGAGCCTCTAGTGTTTCTAAGCGCAAATTAACTCAATTTGAACTAAACGAGACTTATTGAGCTAATAGAATATGCCAGTAGATGCCCAGTTCAGCTTAAACAGTACAATGTATGGAAAAAGGGACGGCGTAGCAATGGGGAGCTTCTTGGGTTGCACTTTAGCAGATGCTTTTGTCTCCTTAAATCTTCCTTGGTTTGGCAAAAAAGATATAGTGAAATGTATCTCTTCTATCAATCCCGGAATTCATTTCACTATTACGAAGATCTTGCCATTAATTGAAAAAGATTGCGTACCTACCACACAAAAAAACTTAGCAGTATATGCATTTCTGTGCCAATGTGACACTCGGTATGTAGGTCGCACTTCTCATAGATTGGATGACAGGATTGATCACATATTTCAGCCAGTGTAGACCAGGCATCAATTTCTCCTACAGAACAACCATTTGCTAGAAGTCAGAGTGCGCCAAAATGTCTGTTAAATGGCAAGATCGTCTTTTCATCAAGGTGCACTGGAGTCTGTTTACACTAAAGCAAGAAGACCATAACTTGGTAGGCAGAAAGAGTTCGTTTGTTCACTTAGGCTCTTCAAAAAAATGATTTGCTTTGGTATCCATAACTTCAAAAAACTTGGTCGACACGACGTCATCGTTACTGGTGCTATACAGTAGGTTCTCATTATTCCATATATTTATCCAACATTGTGACAAAAGATTGGTTTTCGCTTAGAAGAGCTTTAGGCTCTATACGTCTTATGCTTTGTTGCCATTGGTATTTGAAAACATTAAACTATTAGATTCTATTAGATGTCATGAGAACTAGTAGAGAATTGTGCCTTTTAAATATCTCACCAAAACGATAAATTTGCTCAAGTCGCTGGATAAAAATGAGGGTGAGATGTTGACAAAAATTTTGTCGAAAATAGATTCTGAAGAGAGCTTTCCACTGCGTGGCAAACAGTTGGAGTCGTATGTTTTCCGAAGGTTATGAAAACAAAGGTACGATGAGCTGCAAAAGTTTGGCATTTTCGCTTCCCCGATTACTTGATACGGAAAACAAGTCAAGAAATAACTGATTCCTAATCGCAATCTCTTTATAATGTTTGGATGCGGCATTGAAGAGTGGCGCTAAACGGCAGTATCCCGATCAGATCTCCTCAAGAATTCCTTTAAGTGCCAACAAAATCCTAGATGAGTTTGTAAAAATTGGTCAAAATGCAAGGAACCTGTTGTTGCTTAGCAAGATGTTTACAACGTGGCTTTAACCTTTCCAGATTTCCTCGGTGCTTACATTGATTTGTGAGTTATTGACTGATTAGGGCATGTGACGCAGTACAGTGACAAGCCGCCTAAAGTGAAGGAACAAAACTCTTAAGCAATGTACTTATACTTGTTTAAATTCAAAACACAGAACCCATTGTTCAGCAAGAACCTATAACTTTTATTTGTGCTTCTGAAAGTACTTCACTAGCTGCAAAGAAAAGAAAAGTTTGCCTTAAGACACTATCTGCCTATTGTTTTTCAATTTGTGCCTCTCAAGAAAATTTATGTTCTTAGTGGGGAAATTGCTTGTTGCCTTTTTAGGGAGCAGCACTAACACAGTGTTTAGGAGCTGAGAGCTTTGAATATGAATTTTGAATACCTGACGACATGACATTCTTGACCTATGTCAAAAGTTGAGGTCTATATAGGTTGGAAGCATTACTACATTTGGTTCATAAGATTCGGTGAGTGATCAATTGAATACTTTGTCAGAAGTTTTAATAGGAAAAATAAAATGACATGAAAAGCAGTAGTGCAGCATTTTACGGTAACAAGCAAAGTGAAATACATCTTTAGCTCTTATTATCCTAGGATATATTTTGTCCTTATATTTAGTCAGTAAAGAATTGTACTTTTTCAATAATTGCAGATGTTTCTTATATTAAACACATTGATAGCTTGTCACTGTACCGCGGATTACCTTATCTGTTTAAAATACGAGAAATACCACTTACCGGTTTTCTCGTGGTATTGAAGCTAAGATCTGCAAATTTCTTATCGTTTGGGACGAGTACTGAAAGTTTACTGATCAATTTCGATCTCACTGCTAAGGATTTTGAGTATTCATATTTGGTCT
>JANTCA010001046.1:0-12262 GCA_024741275.1 Chironex yamaguchii
AAAACTGGCTGTATGATGTTTTAATGTACCTTATGAAGAACGCAACTTAATGATTTCGATCTTCACATTTTCTAGTAAAAACTAGAAGCTTTTAAGCATTAAACGTTTTCAGGCTGTGCTCTATCAATATAGCTTCAGCGGTAGATATTTTTCAGAAATTTCATTATATAGTTATCTTCTAGGTGCTAAAATGCTACGATGGAATGTAAAACCTGGCAGTATGATGTTTTAATGTACCATATCAAGAACGCAACTATATGACTTCGACCTTCGCATTTTCTAGTAAAAATTAGAAGCTTTTAATCATTAAGAGTTTTCAGGCTGTGCCCCATCAATATAGCTTTAGCGGTAGATTTTTGTCTATGATTCAAGTATATAGTTATTTTGTTGATACTAAAATGCTACGATGGAATGTAAGACCTGGCTGTATGATTTTTTGTGTACCATATCAAGAACGCAACTAAATGACTTCGATATTCACATTTTCTACTAAAAACTGGAAGCTTTGAAGCATTAACAGTTTTCAGGCTGTGCCCCATCAACATAGCTTTGGCGGTAGATATTTGTCTATACTTTAAGTATCTAGTTATTTTGTAGGTGCAAAAATGCAAATATTGAATATAAAACTTGGCTGCATGATTTTTTGTTTCCAATTTAATAACGCAACTAAGTGGCTTCGATCTTCACGTTTTCTAGTAAAAACTAGAAGCGTTTAGATATCAACCGTCTTCAAGCTGTGCCCCATCAACATATCTTGTAAATATTTGTCTATAATTTAAGTATATAGTTATTTTGTAGGATGTAAAATGCTGCGATGTAATGTAAAACCTTCCTGTATGATTTTGTATTGTACCATCTCAACAATGCAACTAAATGACTTCCATCTTCCCATTTTGTAGTAAAATCTAGAAGCTTTTAAGCTTTTCTCCCCGCTAAGAAATTCCTGTTTATATGATGCCTATTTGTACACGTCATTTAAATACATCTAAGTGTTAATCTTTATTATCACGGATGCAGTGTCATGGTATCTTTTCGAAACAACTAAATGCAAAAATTGCCCAAATATATAAATGAGGTGGGGGCTCTGATACTTCGATTGACTTAAATTAATAAACTATGGGTATAAAATTTGGGGTGCGAGAAAAATCTAAGTTTTAGCAAGCGGCCCCCCTTGCATTAAGGACTCGAGAGTACCCGATTAAAAAAACATTTGCACTCAATTGCCCGGGCTTGCTGGTTTCTTAAATACTCCCCAATAAACATAAAAGCTTAAAAATGAAACTGATGTGGACCTTAGTCAAACCTTTCCTAGAGCTTAGCCCCCTGAGTCTTCGACTTTTTCAACGCTACCCAAATATCTGACTAAAAAGTAAATCGTTTGATTAAAACACTTGACTTAAGTCTCTCTTCTTGTTGCAGAAAACTTTCACACTGCCTTGTTATTCTTTTACTGTGACATTGTGCTTAAATACAAGACTAGAATTATGAGACAAAATATATCAAGCACTTGAAAATAGGACTACAATACACACACGGAATCAACATTACTCTCTTCATTCGCCAAGTCTTTTCTTGTGACAAGTTTAACGTTTAACTTGTCTGATTGCAGCAGAATAAAAAAGAGCAGGAATTAAGAGTGGAAGGAGTCTGTCTAGAGCGGTACTTAAGTGTATGTAACTCTTTTCATGCACACAGCGACGTTTGACTTCGACTTTAAGTAACTTTTATGTTACGTTTAAAATATTTTGCACTGAAAGATGGCAATATTGGTGATTTTTTCCCACAGATCTGAAGCAACGAGTCTGTTGTATGTCATAAATGTTTGCCATGTCAAATGGTCGGTTTCTGAGACGCTTTAGGCAGTCAAATTTACGACTTGTTTATATATGATTCGACATGTTTGATAGCAACTATGGCTTAAGTCTTTAAATAATTTTGCCAATTTAGTGACGTCTCCTCAGCATAAGTGATCACCGAGACTGGAGTCACGACTGCATAAATAAGTAGCTATTATGAATCAAGGTGTCGGAGGATGAGATTCCAACTGAGGATTTACTTTTGATTTCCTACTTTAGTAAAATCATCAAAATGATTCCAGGCATTCAAAAATTTATAAGACGGTATCTACATGAAAATGAGGTGTGTTGGCTAAGCCATACCATGTCATAAACCAGACTTCGCTTTCGAGTTGCACGGACCACGAGGGTGAGTTTTGATGGTTACAGGTCAGAATTGAGGGGGCCACGGGAAAATACAATTGACAAAAGATAATAAAGAGCAGGGTAATAAATTACTTGAATTACAAAACAGTAACTTTTCACTAAAAGCACATCCTAGGCAGGCCGCAATCACTACATCACCTCTCTTACAGTACTAACTACAAGTAAATACTACAAGTAAATACTACAAGTAAATACTACAAGTAAATACTACATTATTATCATGGATATATTTTTTCTTCTTCATTCGCCATAGTCCTCATGTGGGTGGTTGGCCTCTTTCTTCGTTTTGTGTTATTTTGCGTGCCTCCTCCCTTCGTCCCTCCATGGATTCTTTCAAATTAACGATCGTTTGTTTTTTTCTTTCTTTCTTTCTTTCTTTCTTGTTTCTTTCCAGTAGTTTGTTTCCCACTTGCTTTAGTGAACTGCCACTTTGTATTTTCCTAATGCTTGTAAGAATTTAATATCCTACTTCTCAGCAGTCCCCTGGAATTTTAACCCTTTCTCTCACACTTGCATTGTTATTTTGCTCTGGCCAAGAGACTTTTAGCAGTCTACTCTACAGCCCCAATTCAAAAGTGGTAACTTTTCTTTCATCTCCTCTCTTCATGGTCTACCTTTCACACCAATTTACTTTCACCGACATGGCCAGCGCTTTCGCAAGTGATACCTTAAGTTCCACACTCATCTTCATACTTTTCCATACTTCCGTAAACTGCGATGCTTTACTTCTCGCTATTGTAAGCCTTGCTGTAATCTTCATCTGGCTGCTTCCGTCTGATGCTACCATGGAACCAAGAAAGGTGATCTTATCGACGTTCTAGAAGATCTCTCCTCCTTTGAAAAAGTGTTTACCTCTTAGAATTTATGTGAATGGAATAAACATGGACGATTGAACCTTTGACATGTATTGACATGAAGTTATAAAGTATCGTAGCGTACACAATCTACTTTGGTTTGCATCTAATATCATCCTTTCATGGACGACCCTAACGGAAGGCTGACGATGTTTAAGCCCACACTCTTTTGCAAAGAAAAAAATTGTTTGTTATTTTTAAGAACTTTCATAAGCATAATTTCGAACATTCGTGTCTTTATTTAATAGCAAGGTCTTGAGAGCAGCTATGAATAATAGCATAGTAAGGAAGTGGTCAATGAAATCAGAGCTGAGTCGTGATGCATTTGAGTCCATTTTGCAAAAATTGTTCGTTTCAGTCAAATAATGCTGTATAATGCTAATAAACTCAAGACACCCTTTCACTCACACGTTAACACTTCACATTTCTTGGTAGCACCCCTGTCTTTGGTACTCCGACACAACATTTGTTCATATCTCTTCGATTTATTTGTTTCTGTCGATTCATTTGACTTCAATCTTACATCACTTAAAATTTAACAGGTCTAAACTATTGGAACAAATTTCCCCGCTTCAGTTGTTGTCAATGTAAGTAACTTGTGTACACATAATAATCATAAAAATCGAGTCTCTGGAAATTCTTTGGAAGTATTTTAGGTCTTAACTGTCGTAAGGTGTAGTATTGATAACTACGCTAATTTTATACTTTTAAAGTGGATATTTCACATAAATATCTGTCGGGAAAAATAAACGTATTCCTCATTTGGTGTACGCTAGTCAAAGACAAGGATATGCTTACACAACTTTTCTACGTTTCCCCTTTTTAAGAATCAACTACAGCAATAACACAGTAGTCCAGTGCTCGCTTTAAAATTGGAGGGTTCCTGGTTTGAATCCAAGAGATGGTCATACCAAAGACCTTATAAATGGTAGACAATACTTCAATTCTTAGAAGTCAGCACTTATGTGGACATATTATTGAAGTTAAACCCACATTACTAACAGTGGGCAAATCCCCTACTGTAGAATTCACTACAGCTGCACAGCTGTCTGGCCCAAGGGCTAACCAAAAGAAGATGGGGGTCTCTCTATGATGGAATGGTGTGGGAAAAAGATTCATCCGAAAACATTCCAGTTTGACAACTGATCATTAAAAAGTTTTAAAGTGACTTGGAGTGATACATAAGAAGTACAATATGAAGTTGTACTTAGTAAGTCGAAAACTCCCTTGTGAGTCGTTATCTCCTCAAAAAGGGCGGTGAGTAAAGTCACACCATTTTGCTTTCGTACGTTTCACGTTGATCAGTTTGTCTAACAATGCCCCATTTTGTCCTAATGGACTTAATAAATCCCTCCTCAAGGGTGCTGTCTACGTGTTCAAAAGAGTACAATACATTATTTGACATGAAAACATATCTCACTTTGGCAATGAATCTTCCTACAATAACGCAGACACCAAGCCCTGCTGTTTGTAAACAGAGTTTTGATAGCTTTCTTTGGATCTATAAGCCTTGATGAATGATAGGAAAAAGAACAAACACAGCGAGAGGGAGCATTCACCTCTTACATTTTCACTGTTTTTACAATCTGTTTCTTTAACCTTCAGTTCACAAAACTTACTTCCGGGCAGACAAGGTTTATTCAGAGTTGTTGCCTACTATTCAGACTTGATGACGAGTCTTACTTCCACAGCGTGAAAACTGGATGAGTGTGATAGATAGAAATAACAACAGAGTTTACTCATAGCTGTTTATTTCCGTATTTCTCCTTTATTTCTATAACAGCCACCCACAACCTGTGAATAAAAGGCAGCGTAGAAGCAGCGTACAGGCCTGCTTCCCTCCGTACTATATGTAAATTTCTGATAGCTAACTGGGAGAAGAGGAAACGGCTAAATAAAAGTGTACAGCGTAAACTGATATACAATAAATAGTAGTAATTCTAAGAATGCTACATCGTTTGTGACGCAGTGTATAAAAGCAAAGCAAGAAGTTAGTTTGAAAGATCTACGAGCCAAGAAGCCATCTTCAATTACAGATTAATCTCTACCTCTTCTCTTAATCCGCGACGTCTCGCGGTAGTTCCTTAAAGATGGAATGGACTCAGACAGTGCATGTACTGGTGAGTAAAAGCAAATTTTGTCTTCAAACTTTAGTTTATATTATAGTTCATTTTATTTATAATTTGCTTGACTTTTATGGTTGTAACATTGATACGTTACGCTTTTTTGGATGAACTATGATAGGTGCTTAACTTGCCTGCTTAATGTTGGTGATAATGTTCACATACACCAAGGGACTCAATTCACACAAGTTTAATATATTAGTTTAGATGGTAGAACAAACTATCATAACGGTGTCTAGATTTATCATAGATATAGTGTACAAAATTTTCAGATGTTCTTGATGTATCATGCATAATTGAAAAGTATGTAACTTCAAATTGAAGATGAGACTGCACTCTTTACTAAAATTCCAAGATTTCTTTAGAAATTTTATACAATTGTTCGATAATAAAACGTCAAGCAAATACTATTAGAAATGTCAATATTTTATACCACCCCTGACATTTCATTCGGTAGGAATTTAATTCTTTGCCTTTTTTGACCAAACCTTAGGAGTGTAACGTGCACTTGGCCATATATTGGAATAAAAGGCACTTGAGTATTGCAAGAAACGATTAGTGTACTGTCTACTGCTTTATGGCATTACTTCAAAAATCCACTATCATATTTTAGAGACGTGTGGTTGCCCAATAATTTATTAAGGGACTAAGGTCTCTTTTACGTTTTACAAGGGTTCTCGGTAAAATACCCTGTTCTGATAAGGTGTGCAGTGAAATTGTGCAAAATGCAAGACTTTGGAGGCAAATTGCGATAAAAAACGTATGCTATGTGCACATTTACAGCATGCACAGACGGTGTAACCTATAAAGGAAATAATCAAGCCAAATGGTTGAATTCTTCTTTTTTTATAAAAACCAATAGATTCACAGATCTACGCTAATTTCTATTATTCAGTGGGTAAGAAACAAATCAATAGTATTTCCTTGTCTTTTTTAACTATTATTAATTTAGAAAGGACATTATTCATTCATTCAAAATTTCAAGACATATCCTAATTTATTAATACTGACCAAACACTAGTGATCGTGCAGTCTCTGAAAGTCTTATGTGGTCAAGGTTTGTTGCTGTTTAAGGGAGCCTAATCTAATCTCCCTATTGACGCTCTACTTGATCAGAACCATAAAAAGGCTAAACGTCTTAAACTTAAATATCAAACAAGGATATCATTGTTCATTTATGTGGTTCCCTATTTATATGCTCCATCTTATCATGATCTGTCCTCAGATCATTTGGGCAAAATCCTACTATCTAACAGTTGCCCTGGATAGCTTGCTGATAAGCTTTAACAGGAGGAAACTTCCCTAGGAATTGACCATATCTGATGCATCAATAAAAGATAAATATAATGTTATTAGACAAGAGAAAGCGTTATTGAAAGCGTTTTAATGTGTACATGACTATGATATGTAAAAACAATGGAGGATTATTTGAGTCTTGACGTGTTTTTACTTTTCCTTGTTAACTGTTAGTAACTTTTAAAGAGAAATGTATGTATTTAAATCCCATATACCTGTGTTCATTAATCAACACAGAATCACGAGAAATTAATGAGACTTTACGAACAATGACTTTTGCCGTAGGCAAAGAAGGCAATCTTTTTAAGAAATAGCCAACATATACTAAGGCAGGAATTTTCTGTTTGTTAATTTCATATCAGAAAATTCCATTCAAATCATTCACCTTAGTATCAGTAAGAAGTATTAAGTCAAAATTGTTCAAGTAGAAAATACTAAATGAATCCTTTTAGTTTTTTGTTTGTTTGTTGTTTGTGTAATCTTAATTTTCTATAAAAATCGAACAATCCTACGAAAATTCTACAAAGACAAGATGAAAGCATTCTACCATGTAATGCCTTCTGGTACATAAGAAGTGTCTAAAGCAAAAATTCAGTAATCAGCCACCATCATCCTTATCTTGACACTTACAGTCATAGTTATGGCGGATAATCTACCTAGTTAATGATTCATCATTATGATACTGACTATCTCTGTATGAAATGAGCTTTCAGCACTTAAAGCAAAGAAATGTAAAGGGCACTTGGGCTGGAGGTGTATCGAAACCATAATTCTTAGAGACAAGGACTTTGACAAGGTCATGCGCTTTAACAAGTCGAACATCAACTTCGTTCTCGATTGTCATGATCTGTCTGATTGCCTAAAATCTTTATCCTGTGCAGTGTCACTTTCAATCAATCTTCATTGTGATTATCTTCTTTTCTATTGTCATTCTTTATCTCATATTTAGTTGCCCAATACTTCGACTGAACTATGTCATAGATAGCTCTTATGCTGGTTATATTATATTAGTTTTACTGTATGATGTGACAAGATTTAGATAATCGCCGTCCTCACCTGCTTTGTCCACTTCACATACATCTCAAAGGCAACCATTATAGCAACGACATAGCACATGTAGACGCTATCTTCGCCAAGAGAACTGAATTTGTTTTTGTAATTCTAGTGATAATCGTACTTCATCTAAGTATATATACTAATTGTTTTCTTCAATCTGCTCACATCTAGCAATCCCTTGTGTCTGAAATTATAAAGAAACTCTGATTAGCATTTTTATGGCCACGTTTAGAGATGAATTGCAAATATTCGTCTTAGACTGCAGTTCTGCAAGAAGATGCACATGGGTATTATGCCACAAAAAAACTTTGCGACAAAACGTATTGCTAATACGTTTTTGCTATCATCTTCAACTACATAGTGGTGCTGAGTGATTAATTGTGTTATTATCATCAAAAAGTTTTGTAATGAATTATGTGATATTTTGATTATATCCGTCACTTGTTATATAAACAGTGAATACAGAAGACTATTTCTTCTACTTAGTAATTTATCTTTTGCAATACATTCAGTACATTCGCAGTGATTTTTTTTGTCTAAAAATGGGAAATTCAACCTCATTAGAACACTTGCCCATAGAGAACTTATTTTGTTCGCACTTCTCAAAGATTGGGAGACAGGATCAAACAACATGTTCCAGCCACTGTACGCCAAGCATCAATTCCTCCTAGAGAACAGCCATCTTGCGCTTGCAAAACGAAAATGACTACCAAAACATGCGATTCTGCCATAGGCCAACATTTACTAGTTAATTCAGAATGCACCAAAATGTATAAGGACGAGACATTTCGGATAATTGGCACAGCTAGATCGTCCTTTCATCTTAGTGTATTGGAGTCTGTCTACATTAAAACAACAAAACCGGTACTCTGTAGGCAGAAAGAGTTTTTTTTTACTTGGACTCTTCCAATAATGTTTTGTTTCTTCATTTTCTCTTTCTTTGTTTCCTTTCTTGTTTATGATTGGCTAGATTTGCTACATGTTTCGTGTAAATAGGTTGCCATATACATATACTTTCCTTTCTGACATTTCATACTCTGAAGAGTGTCAGACAAAAAAAGCTTCTAAGTATGTTTTTAGCGCAATATGGCAAATGTTCAAGGCCATTTTCAAGTTTTTGTATCACAAAAAAGATTGTTCAAAGAAAAGACAGTTATAATTGTGTTTTATTTTATTTTCAAAAAAACTTTCAAAAATTTTTGCTTATGCCTTAAGTAGCTTTT
The DNA here is from genome assembly GCA_024741275.1 of Chironex yamaguchii. Lineage (NCBI taxonomy): Eukaryota > Metazoa > Cnidaria > Cubozoa > Chirodropida > Chirodropidae > Chironex > Chironex yamaguchii. Next base: position 8,775 of record JANTCA010001046.1, read on the forward strand.
TTAACCACTCTTGTTACTTTAACGTTTAGATGTAAAAAACATTTTCAGTCTTTTTTTCATGTCATTCACGTCACGATGTGCCTTAGTAATGCAGCGTTTGAAAATCATTAATCAATTAGATCATTATAATCACCAATGACATTATTGCATCAGGATTATGATATATATTAGCGGTCATTTCCTTAACATCCTTCATCCATCCAGTATGATTATTGTAACAAATTGTAGTGCTACATTTAACGCATTTGGAACTCTAACGAGTTTTCGTGCTTAAGCCTAATTTTTATGTATTTTACTATGTTAAAAATACTTAGAATGGTCAACTTTCTCTTTCACTTCTCCTTACCTTCATTTTCCAATTTTATTGGTAATTTCTGATGGCATTCCATGCTAAATGATGAAAAGTAACAGCTGGATAACTTGATTCCAATGAATGAAAATTACAAGCTGTATCTCCTCACTGATGTCTAAAAGAATTTTTTTCTGTACAACATTAGAATTGCTTAAGCCTTATCAGAGCACAATAAGAAGATATTTTCCCTCAATTAATAACTAGACCACCATAATACACAAACGGCACAGCAGGCTGTTTCAGACTAAATAACAAAAAAGCGCATTGGATTTGTATGAGCGTTGTCTACGTATCTCACCACCAAACATGGCATCAATATTAACACTGATACTACTTATCCCTTAGAACTGTAAGATAAATACATTTTCGCAACTATTAAATATTTAACTGCTGTGGAAGCAGAATGTTGAGAACAGAACTAAGTATCTCCTAGAGTAAAGCCATTGAGATTTAGAAGCAAGTTTATTTCAAGAGTTTACAAGATAACCAAAGCTTGTCTTAGCCTGGTAGCATTTATCCTTATATAATTTTATGCTATTATATTGTCTTGTATTATTTTTGATAAGGTGAGTTTTTCAACATAGCATAAAAACACGGACGTTCTACGGATGACAAAGTTTGGAAAGGAGACTTTCTTAACAACGTAATATTGAAGTTACATTACCCTGTCAAAGATCTTGAAATATCTTATCTATCTACGATTAATCACCATGAAAGTCATACATTTCAAATCCATGTTCATGTAAAACATTTTTGATAAGTCATATGGCCTTATTTTGAAAGTAAGTCATTGTAACCCCACAAAGTGAAGTCCTATGTATACCTTTACCACTGCCTCTGTGAATATTCCTCCTTTGATAAGATCAGTGCACGTCTTTTCTGAAGTTAAACACGGAAGGTGGAAAGGTAATGGGTGAGAACATAAACGTTTGCTAAACATTTGTCAAATTTGTCCATTTGCCTTATTACATAACAACAGAGGGATCGATTCAGCAAAAAATATTCATTGTGTTAGCTTTAGTCAAGCCAAGTTTATTGTAGTAAATGTACACATTTAATAATGGTTCATCGCAATCCTGCTTTGCTACGAAGCCCTTAAAATTGCAAATGTATGTCAGACAGCTTGTGCCTTTTGCTAAAAAGTACTTAAAAGCTTACAGGTGCCAGTCAAGACAGGTGAAAATGCAATTTTCTGGGTTGGTCATAGAGTTTTTCGCATGTTAAAATCAACATGCGGCTCTCAGTTGAAAGATACTCACTTTGAGCAAGGCCTCCTTAGCCCTTAATTTTTGTCTATCTCTTACTGTTCTAATAATTTCCAAATACATTTGTTAGGTAAGTAGGTAACTCTCGCCCTTTTGCCCTTTCTATTCTTACCATTATTATGACATGTTCTGGTCCTCTTTCCGTAATCTATATTCAAAGAAATTTAGTTGTCTTCCTCAAATATGTCCAACCTGCAGTGTAATATCACTACCACGTACCATCTACCTTCCAATAGATCAGGGACTAGTCATTCACAAAAGCTGTAAGTGAAGTCCAGTGGTTGTAGAGTTTTTTTCGACCCCGTCGCAATATTTGCAAGCTTTTCTATGGTTACTTGGATCAAAATTTCTGAACAGAATCGATCAATGTTGGAAATCCAACAAAGTGAACGAATTGATCTATAGCGTCATTTGCATACAAATCATGAAAATGCAAGGTGCAATGATTATAGCTTATAACATTATATATAAGATATATATGTAAGAGATATATGTACTTTTTGCATGTGTAGAATTTTATAAAGTATTGTCCAACATCATTCTCCCTTCGGATTGGCAAGTAAATAGCAATTAACTCCAAATTTTTTTTGACTTGAGTAGCCTGCTGTAGGCACATTTGAAGCAAAATGTGTTATCACATTTGAGTAAGGTGTGATATACAAGTAAATTTTCTTGAAAATTTGCGACATCGCGTTAAAATCAAACATAAAAACAGAAAGGAATTTCTACTTTAATGTGGGTTAGACAAAAAAGGTATTTAAGTATGTATGTCAGTATGTTCCAAGCGCTATGTCTCAAATTTTCAAAAATATTACCAATTTCTTTATCGTAAAAGATTGTTCAAAAACTAAAGTTGGCAGTAATCTTTTAACAGTCAAAAAGGGCATTAGCAAAGAGGAACTACAGCGATATGATCTAATTAATGAGCTCCTATTGTTCAACCCAATTCATTTGATTACGTTAGACGGAAAGCCGAGATATAAATGAGGCTCGTCAGTAGGAATCCATAATCTCTATCTGGCTGATGATCGTACTGTATATGGCGAAGCACCTGGAAATAAGAACATTTTCTACTTCCGAGGCCTTGTTTGTTGAATCTCTTTCATTGAAAGTAAACACGTCTGATTATCTGCGGGAATGCAAACCCTTGACAACAAAAATGTGATTTGTCGAAATGTTGATTACTTTAAGTAGATTCCGACGCCAAGAAACAGAATCGCCGCGGTGATGAGTGGCTCCTATGTTATTGAAAACAAACAAAGTTGTTGCCCCAATTGTTTTTCGTTGTACTTTTCTAGGTTTTGTGTGGGAGGAGAAATTCGAATCTTGTTATCTTGTTAAAATGTAGGAGTTAAAACGAACCAGGGGCATTATGAATCTTCAATATATTTCTACCGCTACGAATATTTTTGTCACTGATAATTCCCTTGTTCATTGGTCCTTTAATACAAACCTTGTAATGATCTCATTTTCCCTGGAATCAGGAAAACTGAACCAATTTCCATTTTTAATGTTTAATGGAAACCTTGTATGTAAGAGTAATTTTTCATGGTCAAAGTTGCTGGCAGTTTCATAAGGTGTAATTAACATGCATAAAGAAAATGTTCGTGGCTCGTATGTCCTTTCTGAAAATGAAAATTAGTTTAAAACTATGTTGAAACAAAAGCACTTGCTTCAATTTTCAAGTACACAGCATTTGTACAATATATACAACAACAGCTGCACTAAGTGGGAGCCGACCGGGCTCGAACTGGTAACCCTCAGACTTAAAAGCCAACACTCAAACCTCCGTGTTATCACGGCACAAAGGTTTGGTGAAGGACATTCAAAGTCCTTGGTATCACGAGACGAAACCCAGCGGTGGGTAAGGG
>JANTCA010001048.1:0-12260 GCA_024741275.1 Chironex yamaguchii
ACCATTACTACTACTACTACTACTACTACTGCTGCTGCTGCTACTACTACTACTACTGCTACTACTACTACTACTACTTCTTCTTCTACTACTACTACTACTACTACTACTACTACTACTACTACTACTAGTACTACTACTGCTACTACTACTACTACTACTACTACTACTACGTGTATGGTTAAATATACATATAAATAAATTTACTGAAGTAAATAAATATGTAAGGAAATAAGTAAATAAATAAACAAATAATCAAACATATAAATTAGCCAATGACTATTTAAGTATAATTTCTATGACCAGCTATTTAAATGCTGTTGATGCTACTGTCATATCCACCACCACCACATATATTTCGCTCGCCCTCTTTGTTTATACCTTGATTATTCGTCTGCATTGATTATATTGTTTACGTCTGGTTGTTTTTCTTCAGTTGCCTGATTCATTGTTTGGCTTAACTTCGGGCGTTGGTCCTATTGTCTTCATATTCGTTTCAACTCAGTAACAGTTTTTGTTTGACGTGGATCGCAAATCCTTTTTTGATCTCATTTCACAGCTTAATTCGACTTAAATGAAAATTAGAAAAAGGAAGCGAGTTGTTGTGGAATGATCTGCCGTCGACCAAGCTTAGTATTGTTGCCTATGTCAGTATTTTAAAATGTGCGCTTCAAACTACTCACCCTCATTACTTTTGTTAAAACCTGTCACACTCGCGTTGAGTTAGTTTGCGATTGTGAATAATGTGAGCAAGGCGTCAGATTGGTCTATCTTGCCCTGAGCAGATGTTTCTTCATAAATGCAGCTCTGCCCGTATGTGAATATATTCCACTGAACAACTGGCAAGCTGTCTCAGACACTAGGAGTGGTTTTGAGAGCAACTTGCCTTGTCTGGTTGACTTCATGTCCGCCGATATCGCGAAGCGGAACCTCGAGGAAGAATAAATTGTATACTGTGTTCAAGATACTACTGGTAAGTTTTGTGTTCTTAAATCGTTTTTGAAAAGGGGTTGGTATCTTAGAATTTAACTTCCATTGTGCTCGCTTCTACCCATGTAATTATATAAATTTCATTGCTGCTTGAAACGAAACTAAAAAGAGTAAAGGAATGTATTGCTTTGGAATTAAATCTAAAATTGGCCGTTATTATGTATAAGAAATAGCGCTCGTTTGAAATAAAGTATAATTAGCGTAGACTCTGTATAGTTTTATTATTTCCGAATGTCTTTTAATCGATGTTCACTGTCTGCTAAAACATACGCATTTTTCAGAAATCTGTTGCATCTGATAAGAAAAATGAGCCCCAGATCGTATGTCACAATTTCTAATTTATTAGCGTACAACGATATCTTTAAAAAGGACGACCTTAATGACTGCACAAATCTATGGAGATCGTCCGTTTTCGCTGTGGTGTCCATAGTTCGTTAGGAACTGCCCCATTTTGCCCCGCTTTTTCTTTCGCTCGCCCTACATGACATCACTCCTTAAGAGTGCAGAAAGATGGCCGTCAACACCTGCTGAAGAGCAAGCTTTGGGTGTGTTTGCAGTTTACACTGCAATGCTTGACTTTTAAACAACACGATTTCTCTTCAGCGGAAAAGCCTACAACAATTCTTTCATCAAGACTTCACAGTTCGCCACCAAACACTATTTGCAATTGTAATCCATCTAGTCAATATACTTTCCCCTGAGCAGTAAGGTTTCCATTTTGTATTTTTCACTACCCAATCATGTTTCGAGATTGTAAATTTTTTTTATCTTCATGGACTTAAGTATTACAGCGTCAAACTGTTTAGTCTTTGATCGTTTTAAAGTCAATGCTTTCATTTTTGGGATTTCTTGCTCTTTATAAGATCTTAAAAAGCATGGGATTTTACGAAGATCAGTTCTCTTTAAAGCGGCTTCCATACTCTCTCCTCTAGCTGTGACATGTATTTGTGTAATCGACAGCGACTCTGAAAAACAAATGTTGTCGATTACAGTTAATATGAAGGAATTTTTCAGCGACTTAAAATCTTTCATGATTTGAGGGTGCGTTTGTTTGTACTGCTGAATGGGGTAGTAGTGTTGGAACCTTGACGTCAATACTTTTGGGTTTGTAAAATGTGGTATTGATCGTTTTGCCTTTGACATGATATCGTAGACATTTCGACATATTTTACCAGCAGCTGGTGTCTTCACGGCAGCGTCGTCTCGTTTGCATGAACCTGTAGCAGTTTTTTTACAATGTAATGACTGGCCTTTAGAGTCAGGCTTAAAATTAAATTCGGTAAAACGTAAACACTGATCAGACGAGCACGTGGTATGAATCATAGGGGCCATAGTGTCCTTTCTAGGACCGATACCCGAGATAAGCATACCCATTCTTTGACCTGTTCTTTCTCCTATCTACTCTAGTGCCTTTTGTTTTGTTCTCTTTTTCTTCCTCTCCTCCCTTGTCATCGTTTTCTTTCCGGTCATCTCGTTATCTCTCCCGGACCCCTTCTCTTTTTTACCTTTGTCTTTTCTTCATGTCCCTGTCTTTCTTTTTTTTTTTCCTGCTTCTTTCTTATTTATTCTGTCGTGCATTTCTCTTCTTTCCCTGTATCCCTCTTCATTCTTGCTTTCCTTTCTCCTCCCTCACATTTTCCCAACCATTTTTCGTCCTTGTGCCTTCCTTCGTCGTCCAATAGTAATGTTCTTCCAATATCTGTCATACTGTAATTTGGTTTTTTTGTGTGTCTCTTCTCTTCCTATTTCTTACATCTCTATTGTTGCCCTATAAGTTTAGAAAGCAATAAAGCAATAAAGCAATAAATCCTTTCACTTATTGAAATTATACTGAGATGGATAAAACCCTACTTATGATAGCTGATGGCCAAACAAAGGCTTAACTCGTCACTGACTAGGGGCAAGGTCTTATATTACACTTCTGCCTTTATTTACAGCCCTGACCACGATTTCCCAAATAACAGTGAACCTTTATCTATATGCACAATTAATTGATTGCATTGACTATGTGGTAATGCTAGATTTAGAATTAACTAATTAATTAAACTGTCTAAGTAGTATAAAATTAAAACAGTGGTTGATAACACTATTCGTTTGCTTACTACCAAATGTTTAGGAGAGGTCTCGTTAATGTTCTATGATTGTCGTTTACTGTTATATATATTAGTGTGGTCTTTTCTGCTCTATAAATGTTACATTTTGTTTGAAAACATGTTTTTCTTTGTTAAGAATCAGGATGAATCAGAAGGCGCACTAGCACAATCGTTTCTTTGTAAATATGTGTTAGGACGTCCATAATTTGCATACTGTGTATAATTTTTGTGTTGTTGACAATTCCTGTACTAGGAAGTATCACTTGGATGGATCAAATTCTGAAAGGTACAGGGTTATGCTAATTTGAACATATTTTTATATACAGCTAAAAATTAAAATGACGTTGTTATAAATACATTCATCAGGCAGCCATCTCCCTATAAATTAGCAAAACAGTATAACAGGAAATGGCGTTAAAATGCCCCATATTAAGAACAAAATTTGTAAATATAAGCTATTTAGTTTTCCCAAAGCAAATTCTTGAGTCTAGCACAAGAAAGGAACCTTAGAAATGACATTATCCCTTACCCTTAACTGAACCTGAAAATTGTTCTGCCTCCATCTATGTTAAATCACGGAAGAGTAAATTACAGCTATATGGCCCACGCCCCTAATTTACACCCGGATCTGCGCTCGGCTTTCGAAACCCATTGCTGTCAGTGCATGTGCTTGTTGCTTTTGTTTCTGTGTTTGTGTTGATTTTGAGGTGGTGGACGGCATTGTGTTTTTATGCTTGTGATTCTGCGTTTGTGCTTTTTTGCTTATACCTTCTTTCTTTTTCCTCTTTGTTGGTGACGCACATAACTTGTTTGTTGCTGAGACTAGATGCCATTTCTGGACTTCTTTCGTTATTGTTGAGTAGTTTCTATGACGGGATTGTTCTCGACATTTTCTATGCTGTTCTTAGTTGTGCATCACCTATTTAAACCAAGTAATGTAACAAGAACCATCCCCAAGCCAAAAGCAGATTGCTTACGATTTTATGCAAGCTGCAAACGCATGGTCCGTAGGTTGAGCTCGTAGCAAACGTTAATGCTGAAGCCCTTTCAACTATTCTTTCGGATTTTGTGACCGTCTCTCTAGAAGAAGGGGCTCCAGACCCCCTGGTCTCCAAACAAATACGCCACATGTTGCTAAGCATTCAAATCGATGCGTATGTAAACATTGCGTCGTCTTTTTGAGTGTCGGATGGTTTCCAAAGATTTCTTGTAGTCCTTCAACATGTTGTACAAATTAATAAATTCACAGTTGACCCAGATGCCCGACCGAAAACATCCTCTGGATTTATTGTTGACGCGACAATTGACAAATGATTTGATCGCATTTGTAAACAACGAACAAATAAGTGGCAAAGGTTTTATAGGCATTCACAGTGCCTAGTGGTAAACAGATTTTTATTTACTATTCTGTGTAAAGAAAACGAGACATATGCTTACAATGCAACTATCTCGGTTTTGTTTCGTCGTCTTGTTAAATTTGCACCTATTTCAGGCTAAATGTGTGTTTGTGTTTGGTAATGACTCATGTTATACGTCTGAGCTATTTTAATGTGCCGTTAAAATCAAGTATTCCAAAAACATCGATCAGTCTAGGGTGGGCCCGTGTTTATTTTGGCTGGCAAAGGGATTTTTCTTTTTTTTCGCTTTTGGTTAAGCTAAGGGATTGATATCTAGTTTCAAGGGAGTAAATTTGTTTTGAAAACTGTTGATAAAAGTGGGGCGTAGAATCATGTTGAAACTTGGGTGTTCGTATCGGTCACCAATTGTCCTAGTGTGATTTGGTGAGCATTTCGTTGGCGTGATAAATGGAGCAAATTCTATGACCCTAATGAGGTGTTATCTTACGATCTTTCTTCCAGCTAGTTATCATGGACTACGAACGCTTTTTCTCTTTAAAATGTGCGTTTTCCGCCCTGGATAGGCAGGGATGATACGGCTAATGAAATTGTTTCTTTCTCCCTGGGTGACACAGAAATGACTCGTTGGGCTTATGAACCAGAATTGTCTTGCTTTGAAACGAACCTTTGGATAAAATTTGTACGTGTCTTCTGCAAGTCTTTCCAATCCCTTGTGCAAGTGACATTTATTATGTTTCAGGGTAAAAATAAATAATGCACCGAGTCAATTACTGCTACGAGCATTGCACTGGGAAAGTGGCATCCACCGTATGCTGATTGAAAAGGTTGCTTTGCGGAAACGCTATCGCATAACCGTTCACATATTTTGGTGCATGAATTTAGCACACATCCGTCCCCTCCCTCTGTTTGCGCACACTTGATGTAACGAGATTGAGATTTTATTGTTATTGAATTACAGTGGAGCTTAATTAGGTCATTTTTGGTATGGTCTATGTAAAGAAAACAGTGTAACATATTTTGATCTTGAAATACTTCATGGCCGATTTTCTTTCTTGCTAAAGAAATCACTGCACTTAAGAAGTAGTCTGATGTTCTTGCAATCTTCATGTGGGGTATTTGTCATCCTTTTTGTATGACAGGGTTTCAAAAGTGCCTTTGTTCTGCCTCTTGAAAAGCACATGTGCTATGGTTAATATTGGCTGTGTAGACCGACGTGGGAGTATCCATCAAACAGGATATCTGAAACAGAAGGGAGAGTACTCGTTCATATCATAAAGCCCTGTTGTGACTGGTTAATGGACTTCATTCGTTCCCAGGCAGATTGAAACCTCTCTTCATACCGTAACACAAAACTATTCTTAATACCGTGGCGTGGATGGTGAATTGAATCAGAGGGTCATGGTTCGAGTCCACTCCTAGATACGTTACAAAGCATGAGGAGAGCTACAACTGACTCCAGATGTAAGGAATCATGAGGTGTGGTCAGACTGAGAGGAAGGACCCAGTTGAACGTCTTAGGTTGGCTATTTGCTATTCAGTGGAATTTAGCACTAAAGTCAGAAGCCTTATACATTGTAAAGATTTAAAAAGTAAAGAATACAGGATTTTCGGAGAGCGTTGTTATTTTTAAACCAGAGTTGTTCAAACGAGCGACTACAATTTTATCTTCAACTCAATTTTATCTTATCTTCAATTTTACGGGTCTTGAAGGCTGTTATCTTGTCCTGCCCCGCTGTATTGCCTTGTTTTTTTTCCTATTCGTGTTCCAGCGATATGATATCCTATATTTTATTTCGGTTAGACAGTGACCGTGTTATTATGTCTGAACTTTTGTAGTCAGAACAATTTTATTTGCCAGGACGTACCTGGAAAATATAAGAATTCATCTTTCTTCCAGCATGATTGCGGTCATCAAATATTTATAAGCTGTATAACGCTTTTCGATCGGGACTTCGCACTCTTGGAAATATTATCATTTGATTCAAACAGAACAAAGCAAACACTTCTTGCTGTCATAAAGGAAAGAGGCGATTGTCTTGTCTAACATCTGTGTTCGTTCTAAGACTGTCATTTGTCCACACACAGTGAAGTTCCGCTGTTCATAAAGCGATGAGCCAACAACAAGACCGTTGTTTTCATGATCATCTATTGCCTGTTAGTAAGCTCACTTCATTAGCGATCAAGAGCGAACGCTGTTCACTTATGCACTGGGTACAGATGGTATTTGGATTCAATTTCTAACTTAGAAGCAGTGGGCAGATATAAACCACTTATTATGGTTGTCTTAAACCTAGATTGGAACTGAGTAGTGGAAAACTCTAAGGTTTGTGCTTTTCATGAGTTGTTCCAATTAGAATTAAATACTTTCCTTTAAAAATTAAATGAAGCAGGAGCTTTTTGCAATCAATGGGAATTATAAAAGAATTGCCATTTGGAGTACCCTTTTATATACACCACAAAATGAAACGCCCTTGAAATATAAAGTTGAGATGTTGTGTAACAAACCTTTGTTACTTACATGTTTTTGGTCTGTTGGTTTTGGCTTAATAGTCTTATACATTTGTATGATATAATGTTCGTATATATAATTTAATTACCTTCTAGGTTTGCACCGTTTAGTGCCATTTACTTATGTCTGTTATATATACGTTCGTGTATTTTAATGGAGCTATTGTGGCAAGGCTTCACTCTACATCTCTTGTGTATATATCTCAACACAAGTGCTTTGGTATATATTTGTCATGATTGAAGCATTTCTATAAAACTGCTTTGAGAGAGAGCCAACTGAGTTTTCTGAAGAAGAATTAGTCGAAACGTTAAAAAGTATTTATTTCTTGAAGTTTATATATATTTGATAAACATGGATGATTGAGCTCTTGACGTATATGTGTGTATATGTATGTATGTATGTATGTATGTATGTATATATATGTATGTATATATGTATATATATGTATATATGTATGTATGTATGTATGTATGTATGTATGTATACAGAGGTATGTATATATTTGTCGAGAGTGGAGCATTACCACAATAGCTGGACTAAGTGGGAGCCAACCGGGCTCGAACTTGCAATCCTTAGACTTAAAAGCCAACACTCAAACCTCCGTGCCATCACGGCACAAAGGTTTGGTGAAGGACTTTCAAAGTCCTTGGTATCACGAGACGAAACCCAGCGGCGGGTAAGTGGAAATTCATATATATATACTGTTGGCTTTTGAGTCTGAGGGTTACCAGTTCGAGCCTGGTCGTCTCCCACTTAGTGCAGCTATTGCGGTAATGCCCACTCTTGACAAATATATGAAAACCACTGTGTGTGTTGAGGTACTACATATATCTGACACTAATGAAGGCTTAATATTTATGTTCATATCTACAATATGGTATATGCATTAATGTGTCTGCTTAGATCATATGACAGTAAATCTTCCTGTTTTTCAAGCCTCTTTCACGAATAACTCAATCCTCAGAGGAGTTTTAAAAGAATACTTTGCGACTTTTTGGTATGTTGTTTATTTATACGAGTACTATATATACGTTAAAGATGCAGGTGCGTAGGAACGTGAGACAAAAGAGAAACTTGATTTGGTATTGTATGTTTCACGTTGGATATCACGATCATGTGGTAGTTTTAGCTAGCTCATTTGAAATAATGTAAAGTACTTTGAAATTATAACAAAATAAGGATTACATAGTTTGAAGAGTGTAAGTACAAATGCTTTTCGCAATGTTTCACAATTCCAAAGTTATTGTAGGGATCCATAGTGGGTGTATTTCTATCGCGGTTTCCAAATATCTTGACTCTTCCTTTTAGCACAAATTTTTTGCCGGTGCAGAAGGTTAATTCCTTACCTGTATGATGCTGATTGGCCTTGATTTGAATGTAAACAATTTATTCATTCTGTAAATCTCGTTTTTCGCGAATAATAAAGTAAGTATAACACACTACAGGTTATTAGGCTGGTCAATGTTTCAGGAAAGAATGTCAGGCCATTTTTAGAGTAATCGAGGACCTTTTGTTCTGATTAGGGTGGACAATAAAAATATTAATATCTTCGAAATTGGTGAAGGAATTAAGTTGTCACCCCTACTGCTCGCTCAGCGAGGGTCCATCTTTTCCTGTGAATTTATTGTCGCTTGAAATTGGGCCAGACAGCTTTAAAGTCGTACGTCTTTCTTTAAATTCTAAAGGCAGCTCTTGTTTGTAGTCATATTTGCAGTTAGTTATTATCTGCGAAACTTAAATATTAATAGCTGACCAATTTGAAAAGTATAAGGGCAGATTGAGATTTATAACTTGTGCTTGATCACGGTACTGTTCTGATAGAACTTGAAATGAAATTAATTAGCCTAACTGAAGTGCTATTAGGCTAGCATCTATCCTAAAATTAAAAATTTGCAAACTTTATTGCCTTTCATGATGGAAAGACTGTTTTTGAAGGTTGTATGTATGGTACAGAACGAGAGGAAGGGAACAAATATTTGGTTACATAGGAAGAGAACAGAAACGAAATTTAGTTGAGAAAGAGACAATCGCATGACAGACATTAAATAAAAGCAAATACTAAACAAGCAAGTACAAAGGAACTGAGAGGCTGACGGGAGAAAAAAAGTAGAATTTGGTGCCATTTTTGGCAAACTGAATCGTAAGTAAACAAGGGATAGGGCCGCTAATTTCAATGTCTGTTTGTTAAGAAGTATTGACTTTTCGACCTACAAGTTGTATGTCATGTAAACTTTTGACTATTCATATTGAGATGTTTAGCTCAATGGAAGGCGCAAGATATGCAGTTGAATGACCACAATTCGAGGGTCACGTGGTCATGACCATATTTCTGTTTACATCCCTCGGATAAGAACATGCTGTCTCCTTCTGTATGGAGTTAGGACAAACGGCTATAAATGAATACCTTGTAGGTATAAAGCACATGCTACTTGTAAGCGTCTTCCTTAATTTTCAGACATCCAAGAACACGCGTGGACTACCCAGGATTGAATGGCTGCCATCTCTAACAATCACACCTATGTGCCGCGATATGTACAGTACCCGTAGTAAGCCCTCTACTAGAAATTAAAGCCGTTTGACATAATCCCTCACAGGGTTGGCGATAGGGTTAAGGTTATGAAGTCCAATTGTAAAGATGGTAGTGCAGTACTAACGATAGAATATTTTAAATATTATTTATGGTAACTCATTAATCTTATGCCCTACAAAGAATCAAAAATGACTTTTGTTGACAATTGTTGTGTTATAACTATAGCAACGTATAAAGCCATGATGTAGATAAAGTATAAAAAGGAAAGGGAAGCATTTGCTAAGTTGTTGATTACTCGAACTCCGAACTTACCAACTTGGCCTTCAACTTAAGGGAAGTTGTAGGTTTGCATTCGCTCAGATGGATACATTTGGCATTCGTTAATTTATATTTAAATGTAGGTTGATACTTTCAGAAATGCGCTCCCTTCAACGGGAATTCTGCTTCGGTAAACGATGCTATGCAAGTAGGTATAAATTTGTCTGATGACCTTGGTCTGATGACCTTTGAAGCAAAAGCAAACCCACCAAAATAAGTGCGTTCTTTCGAATAGGAAGCTTGTTTTTTTGTACTAAATTGAACTGAAATGTACCCTTTCACTCGTCATTCCAATACAACGTATTTCTCAATCGCTTTCGAGGCATAAATCGTGCACTGACGTTAGCACTTTGAAGTTGCAGAAGTTTGGGTAAGGTACTTATATTAGTTTGTTTGAAAATGCAGTGGACACGTCATAACCTTATAACCACAATGCATTGCGCTTTGTATCCATAATCCATTGCGTGTTCTAACGACACTCTACTGCTTGTATTTAGTACCAAGTTGTTTGTTTGATGTGAGGGGACAAATGTTGAGAACATTTGCCTCTGTTTGCAGCGTGTTTTGGCAATGTCTTCGTTGATGAATATATTAGTTCCTGTTATTGATATGAAATATACAATGCCTACAGTTAATTAGTACGGGTCAGGTGTAAGTGTGAAATTTTGAAGCAGCTCTCCGTGCTCAAAATTAGCGTTACGTTCTCTAAAAGTACAAATTATATTCAGACGATTAAAAAATTGACATGTCAAGCTGATCTATCGTCCCTTCAAAGGTACCAAATGTAATTTGATTGAAATTTGATTGGCAAAATACCTCGCCAGCCTTTGGGAGGGCGTTGTCTTCTTGTTCATCATTAAAAGTGGATTATACACAAAATGTCCCTCCCTCTCAACCCATCTTGATTTCATATTCACGGTTTACTTTGATTTTTAATTCATAATGACGTGGATAAGTGTAGAACTATGATGATTTAATTGGATACGCTATGAAGGTTTGCAAATTTATTGCCAGTCTCGCCAGATTGTCATAGGTTCCTGAACGAAAGTTCAATATTTAAGTATGGTTAAATTTAATGTTGACATTGTATACATTGCTCGATACTTCAGCTGTTCTTTCATGAAAGTAATTGCTCACTCATCAATTTTTTCAAGAACTTTTAATCAAACAGAAGTCGTTTGAGCAATACGGAAATTTTAAACAGAGATCCTATTACTGTCCTTGTTCCTCTTATTTTTGAACTCCTCCCTGTCGTCAACAATAGCGTTAATTAGTTGATTTTTTAACTGACAGATAGACAGACACACAGACAGGCAGGCGGGGACATATTATCATAAAACTTTCTACATTTATTGTAGGGAACATTTATTAATTCAACGCTAACTTTTTAGCAGTGCGACTACCTGATATGGTCATGTCTCATAATACAAATGTAATTTCATGTTAACGCCTCTTCTTGAGCTTGTTGAATCTGACATGTTTAAAGCTGCATTTGAACCCGGATCCCTTCATCTCCTAAACCTCTCACAATTTTAATCTTTGTTTGTTGTCCCTCCCCTATTCCGTCCCATATTTACGACCCGGTCAATCAGCAAGTGGAGAATGACTCGAAAAGAGAAGCAAAGTGACAGCTTTTATTTCATATGTATTAACTTATCTCATATACACAACCCTACTGGTGACGTTCTTTTTAAAGATTGATGAAGTTCAGTTCTTAAAACACGAGGTCAAAAGCAGGAGATTATCATCACTATTATGCAAGATTTTAGATAGGCAAAGAACTTCTGTCAATATCAGTATTCACTTGCAACCATCAGGATGAGGTATTAAAAGGCATTAAGTGATAAGATGTTATTAAATAAATTCGAAGCAAAATTGCGATTGTTTGACGCTACTTTGCAAGACCATCTGTCCGTACTTCTCTAAACCATGAAATACACTCGTTAAAAAGAAAATGTCGGATTTTGACTTTGGAATGCAGATGGCTTCCGTTATCACGTCCCTGCTGCCTCTTTTTTATTGTGTAGTACTGAGCCTAGTCTTAGATATAGATTTATATAAAGCTTTCATATTTCACCTGAAGTCATTCCGAGGATAATTGAATCGAATTTTCTTGTAATTAAGCTTCAAGCCACGGTCTACCACTACTGTTGCTGCTGATACTGCTACTGCTGCTACTACTACTACTACTACTACTACTACTACTACTACTACTACTAGTCCTACTACTACTACTACTACTACTACTACTAGTCCTACTACTACTATTACTACTACTACTACTACTACTACTACTACTAGTCCTACTACTACTTCTACTACTACTATTACTACTACTAGTCCTACTACTACTACTACAACTGCTGCTGTTACTACTGCTACTAATACTACTACTACTACTACTACTACTACTACTACTACTACTGCTACTACTACTACTACTACTACTACTACTACTACTA
>JANTCA010001049.1:0-12260 GCA_024741275.1 Chironex yamaguchii
TCTCATAAATGGTAAGTTATAATGACCACGCCCTTTGTCGAAAAAATTAAAAATTAAACACCCCCCCCCCCCCCCCACACACACACAAAGCTGTCTTAAAACTTATAAAATTGAAAATAAGAACATAAAAAAGTCTTGTTAATATGTAATCTACTGCAACTAAGTAGGCCCAACTATGCCATTAATTTAGGCAAGTAAAGATAAGATCTAAAGTTTTACCTTACCGTAAAATTCGACGGCAAAGTCTCAGTGGCCAGACACTGAAAAAAACTCATTGGTTTATGGCATGAACGGAAATGTAACGAGACAGAGGCGCCGAAGCTTTGCCTCAATTTCACACCATTACAATACGAACTGCTTTCTGGGATACAATTAAGTGGTCGGCAGCAGCCATCTTTCTGTCTAGTTGGACGTGAGTACCTACTGTCTCAGGAATACCGAGCATGTCTGGGAAAAAGGTAGGACAGTTGGCTGTGAATTGGATCGCTTTAGGTTCAAGAATACCAGCAGCAGTTAGGGGTGACTTTAATGCATTTAGAAACAGACATGAAGCAATTAAATCAAGGTGAGTTTTATATATCGATCTGGTTCTCACAGTTCAGCATACAGATTAGCATATTATTATACCCCACTCTTCACTTCTCTTTTTCATGTACTGAGTGCCGAGGAAGACAGATCTGCCGTATAGTTTATGACAGTAAGAAAATTGGGGTGGGAGGGTGATTTTACAAGGCTACATAGTACATTATTACATACTATGTAACATACGTTTAACGTTATATATAGTGAAGGGCAACATTAGAATGTTGACGTATGTCGGTATGTCCATGCTTACAGGCTGGTTGAGAGCCTGCTTGGCCCCGGGGCTATGAACTCAGGCCCATGTGAGTTTCAAAGTTTAAGAGCTGGGCGACAAATTTTTGAAGTTATGTTTCATGAGCATTGTCATGTCAGTAACAATATAAAGGTAAGACAAAACTTAATTAGACACAAGTTATGAGTTTTTATCGTTGCAGACTGGTTGATAATGTCTTAAAAATGAACAGAAGCAAAGCTAAACAATAGAATAAACTTGATGGAAAAACAAGTAGTTAACTGATTCTAATATGTGTCCAACAAGCGTCTTGAGTGGCATTGGTAAAACTTTTTGCGGGCCCTTGTCGGGGTCCAGGCCCTGGGAATTTACTCCAGCTACCCCTCTCTTGACAGTACTGAATACACATTGTGTGGTAACAATGCACACTAGCTTAGTGGCCCCAGCTGCATACTTTTAGAAGTGCCCTAGCACAAACTCAGTTTTAAACCTAGTCGCACAGTTTTGTACAGTATAGTTCTCAGTTAATGGCAAATAATACATGAAGGTTTGGAGCACGTAATGGTCATCAATAAGAAAGTTGTATTCAGCACCTAGAAGGGTGAAGAAATCAAGTACTTTTTTCCAATCAAAGAAAGTTAGGAATCTTCATCAAGCACAACCTGCCACTGCAACTGGCCGTATCACACAGTAATAAACAGTTTGACATTGAGTAGTTGTGAGTTTTATGTTCAAGAAACTATACGTCCACAGATGTAAGTTTCCCCTCCAGATTACATTGTAGGCAAACTTGTTTCACAAACTTGGTAACAATTGGATATAGAAAATATGGAGACAGGGGGAAGAATCCCAAAAGGCCAAACTGAAGAAGTGATATAGAAAGCTAATATTTTGTGGGTGATAAGTGGGTTTTAAACACTTGACACTTATCTCAGCATCTGACTGAGCTAATTGTGGTAACTGACTATGTTCAAGTGCAAAGATTTCCTATTCAGCACTTGGATGTCCATAAAAGCAAGTTTAGAAATTCTATAAATTTGTCCTGGCGTCCTTTTTCCTTAAGCCAACAGGCTAATTGGGAAGCTCCAAAATTAAAAAGATATATATACCATCCAATCTAGTGCCTATAATTGTACCTCAAAGCTGTCTTTATGAATTTTATATAGGCTCACACCAAAAAATGGAAAAATTTAATTAATATCCCTTCACCTACCACTGAGTTTCGTCTTGTGATACCAGTGATGTTGAAAGACCTTCACCAAATCTTCATGATGTGATGGTAAAGTGATTTGAGTGTTGGCCTTTGAATTTGAGGATTACAAGTTTGAGCTGGCTCCCACGTACTTTGGCTATCATGGTAATGTTACACTCTTGACAAACACTTGTCTTTTGAGATTAGTTATCTCTGTGTGTGTGTTAAAAATTTATCAAAATAACACCTTTTTGAAATTTGTTGTTATCCTCATCAGGATTCTAATATGTGCATACGTTGTACAGGTAATTTTTTCCTTTTCCTTACAAAGTTTGCTGACAACCAAAGAAACACCTGACCCCATAGACTGGGATTTTTACAAGAAATCAATCAAAAAGGCAGGTCTGGTGGAAAAACTCGAGTCTTTTGTAAGTTTAATTGTTATCTTATCCATACTGGTTCTGTTTGCTGTTTTTCCTTATTTGCATGTGTATAAGTTCATGCGAATTAAATCGTACTACACAATGTAAGAAATAATGGTGATCAATCATTTCAAGGAGCAAGTATTGTCAGAATCATTGTGTGGCAGTTGGCTCAGGTGACCACAGTCTTTTACTGAGAAATGCTCATGTCTAGTTAATCATTTACACCTGACAAGTTCTTGGGTGCCTTTTGCAGGGTAATATTGCAAGTATGACTCAATATGTTCTTGTTTTTGTATAGATGAAAGCTACCACAGTTCCATTCCCAGAGGATACTCAGTCTGTCAAGATAGCAGCTGATAGGTCTGAGATTGAAGCAGAAGTAGAAGCTGCTATTAAGGAGTCAAAGGCAAATGCGATGGACCTCCAGAAACAGGTTGGGGATCATCTTTTGTGCATTTAGATATTTTAGATATTGTAAGTTTGTTTCCTGTTCATTGATGACAAGCTGCATGAAAATTTTATCCTTTTAATTTTTTGGCAACTTACTGTTGTTAATTTTATCTCCAGGTGGAGATGGAAACTATTTGACAATATTTAATCACCAGAAAACTTGGAACAAACAATTGTTATGATCATCTATCACTTCTTTTCTTTTTATGTAAAATTTGTAGCTTCTACGTATATGTATACATATATGCATATATTTATGTACTTAATGTTTATAAGTTCCCTGACACAGTCTTTTTGGACAAAATGTATATCTTTACTTTATCCTCTGCTCCCATAGCTTGATGATATTCTGTCTGAAAAGCCCTTTGAAGAAATGACGGTATGATTATTTATACATTTTCATGGTTTTCCTTTTTGGTATACATATGACCTTAAATTAACATGGTTAATTTGTGGATCATATGTTTTTGTGTACTTACCACATTGTGTTTGCACTGATAAAATTAAATGTTGCCTTTTGTAACTTTTTTGTAATGGCCAGTGCAGTAGTACCTTTTGTTGCTTTCTAATGAAGTGTCAGGCCTGTTTGAAAGTGTTATTGTTTTTTTAGTCTTTTTAAGTTTTTGAGCAACATTTCGTGGTATATTGTTAACAGTTGCTTGTAAAATGGTTAGAAACATGGAAAGTACCCCTTATCCAAATTAATTATCATACAAAGACTAGTTGTATCCTTGATTGTAGAAAGTAAGCATGGTCTTTCCTATTGCTTGCTATTTATTTTGGATTGCACCACTGTGTAAATTATATGTTTCGTTGACATTTCCATCATTCACATCTGATGTGCTGCACTATAAATGGATACCATGGTGATGATCCCCTCACATTACATTATTTTCATTGTCAACCACAACAGCTATTTAGGCATGTAGTCTAGGAAGAATTATGCAACTGTGTTGCTACTGCTTATACTGGGCATCAGTTATACTGCACAAATGTAGTTGTGTGGGGTGTTGCATTGATGAATGTAGCAGGTGCTTCAGGTGCCTTATCATCCCTCAAATTTTCACTAGTAAGATTTAGTGCCTGTATCAAATATAGTGTTTTTCTACCGTCTTGATATACAATGCCCACCTTATATTCAATGATAAACAAATTTTCTTTCGTGTCTGTTCTTTGATATTGACATATGGTAGTCTGACCAAATTGTTTATTTCTGAGTACAAGCAAGCTTTTGAGCACCCTTAGATTCAAGTTGTAATCATTGCATAAAACAGCCAGTGATAGGACTTGAGCACCCACAAATGGAACCCCTTCAGATTGAAACTGGATCCATGGCTGGGCTAATATATAAGAATAAAATATTAAACTTTACAGTCTGTTTGAAGAAGATAGTTACCTTTGATAAAAAGGCCTTTGGTCATACAGCAGACACTGCTCTTATTATCAGCTGTACTAGAACTTTATGCCATGGCTCATTAGGCCCTCACACATCATCAGTGTGGATGTTGTTACATGCTATAACAATTAAGCATATTTCAGCAAGGAGCCATGTGCAATGTGTATCAGTACAATGTTTAGCAGAGTTTATGATTATATTGTGCATTATTATTTAGCTGTGTATCACAATAGTGTTTTGTAACTTATGCATAATTTGCATTCCGTTTAGGTTGATGACTATTTGCAACAGCATCCAGAATTTGAAAAAGAAATTAGAGAAAAGGTGTATTCTCACAACTGGTGATTACTACATATAAATTGACAAGCTTATTGATATGAAGTGAAAATGTGGACTGCATCATGTTATTCAAATTCAATGTGTTACAAGAGTTTATTGTAGCAGACACTAGTAGACAGTGTCGGTGTGAATATTTCACAATGTAAGATAATTACCTTCCTCATAGCAGCGTTTTGTTATTTTGAGTATATGTACTGTTGTATTCCTCAAAAGCGACACGGTTAAGTGTTTTGGGTGGTTAGCATGTTGCACAACCACAAGATATGTTCAAAACAAAGCTGGACAAAGCAGAAATCTGAGAAGACATCATTTTTGACCTTAAATCTGAAAATTCCTGTTATTTTGTTAGTTTATTCCTGGAGCCATCCAGAAAGTACGTACACCTAAAACATCAGCTTTATACCAGCAACCAACAACTCCCACGCTGATCGCAGGAACCCAACCACCTGGTTCACGCAAGCGTGCTTTGACCTTTTGACCTATTTTGGATGCTCTTGGAAAGAAATGGGCATTGGATTGTGATTGAGAAGAATTGTAGGTATGGTCAACATAGTAAATATGTGATCAAGAGTTGAACTTCTCTTTTCTCATGGTGAAGGATGGCTATAATTTCATCTAGTTCCCTTTAGAGGATGAATAATCAGAAAAGAATTTATCTTCTTAATAAGAAACATGGATTAAAACTAGTCTATGATTAACAATAACTTTTAAGAGAATGAAAAAGAAAACATTGGAGGAGTCTAAGTAAAAAATGAACTCTTTGTGCTTATGGAACATTGGTGTCTTGTTTTAATGTAGAGGGATTCCAATACACTTGTATTCGAAGGATGATCTTACTGCACATTTTGGTGCACTCAGAACTTTCAAGTAAATGTTGGCATATAGCAGAATGGCATGTTTGGTAGTCATTTCAGATTTGCAAGAGCAAGATGGCTGTCATCTCTGACAAGTACTAAGCTTATAGAAATTTCTTTGCCAATGTGAAACTTGGTATGTAGCATGCACTTTTCCAAGATTGGGTGACAGGATCAAACATGTTCGAGCCAGTATATGCCAAGCACAAATTTCTCATAGAAAACAGCCTTTTGTCTTGAGAGGTAAAGTTCCTCGCGTGCAAGTAATGTGAAAGGTAATTAATGCCAGTGAAGTTATCTTTGTCAATACATCAAACAGGTTCAAAAAGCTCACTTCTAACACCTTAGGCGTTGTGAAATAGTGATATAAAATAGTGTTGGTTGTAAAACCTTGCACTTCTCAGATCAATTGATCACCTTAATAAAAGTTGAAAGCCTTTCTTGATAAGAACACTGTATAACAGACCATGTGTCAAATTATTTTATTTCAGATCATCCTGGTTGCTAATAAATGTGTAGTTTATGTCTGTCAGGTTTGGTGTGAGAAGGCATAAGATTTGACTTCAAATGGGAAGTAAGCAAAATAGGCAACCAGTAGAAATCTAAGTTGTCTCTTGCAATTGTATACAATGAAGTAATCAGCAAGCCCAGGCCTAAAATGCAGACAAAGCAAAACATTGCAGTTTGATTTTTATAAAGAACAAATTAACTGAATTTTACTACGAGTCATTAAGAAGTAAACGAACGTTTAGACTATTAAATGTATCCTTTGTAAATTTTAGTTTATTAACCTACACAAGTTATATGAGAACACTAAGGTTGGTATTCAAGAGAAAGCTGGGTCACTGGGTGTGGCATGCATTATCTGTCAACCTACGCAAAGGTTTGATTATGAGTCGCATTGGCATCTGGACACTTTTACACATATAAGTTATTTAGTTTAAACAATTCAAGGTTATTTAGAGTGTAATAAATGATCCAATGATCACAAATGGTTGTTTTTTGGAACTAAGTTGCTGAAAAATAGTTGCTGAAAGTGTGCAATGTGTGCATTGTCAAGTAGCTTTACTAAATTGTCCTATCCAATTATTGCATGAAATTTACATGAGCTAGCTCTAGAATATTTTAGGTCTACTCCATACTGTCCAGAAGTTTAGTTGTTGTGGTATGTCAATTTCATATTCCAATGTAAAAAGGCGACATTTGATTGAAAACAAGGCTAGTTGTGATCATTTCCTACCAATAAACAAATTGTCTCAGGACACAATAGAACAGTTCCACTCTTTAATTCCAGATGGAAAATCAGCTTCTTGCTTGGAAGAGGTAGTTTGTTGACAGATAAGGATCAGGTGGCTGGTTTAGTTCGTTCTAGGTGTAAGGCCTAGGTTCATGAAAGGTCATGTGTTAGGTATAAATGTGGTTTTGTAGTGATTTTGTACTGGAATAAATTTAGCTAATTAAGTTGTAAACAAACTAGGTACTGGGTGGTTTCTGTGGTTTGTCTGGGTTTGTGATACTACAGAAGGCGATAAAATGATCAACAATAGTGACTATAACACTCTAGTTTGTCTCTACTTTTTCTTTGGAATTCAAGTCATAAACACCTAAAAAGCATGCTGAGACCTAATGAGAAGGGCCATCTTTATAGAGAAATTGGTCCATTTATAACTAAACAATAAAAAAGTAACAGGGTATTGTACAAACGTACACTAACAAAGCAGGGAAAAATTGGGCAAACACAGCATGCTAAAAAACAAGGACAAAGTTTCTCTGGTAAGCAAAGGCTGTCTTCAATAATGAGTTAGTTTTCCTTGCTTCCCTACCTAGGCCTCATAATGTCAAACTCTCTATTCACTTCGAAATATTACATTTTCGAAAAAATAGATTAATATAGAGACACATTTGCACACTTTGCGTGATGCTTTCTAATTTACATGAAGTAGAATAGTATGATTTGACAGACTCATTAGTGCAATACTTTAAAAAAAAACACTTGTTACATTGAGTAACCTGTAAATGTTTTATTAGAACATGAATAATCATATAGGTGGTACAGCAGGGAATTATATATGTTCTCACGCTACATTATGAACACCAAAGAAAGTTTCCTTTAAATGTTACCGAAGCCTAGTACCACACCCCGACTAATTATCTCTCATGTATTGCATCTACCTACTAAAAAAATCATCATCCAGGCATAGTGATGTTTCTGTATGAGGAGTACAGTCATGTTGGATCTTCCTCGTCAGTATCAAACTCACAATTCTCATCTTTTATCCATTTTCCTGAGAGATCTTTTATCCAACCAGCCTCTCGAAGCTTAATTTCGTGTTTAAGGTCCATTACTTTGTCATAGTCCTCCTTGGACATCGTAGAACTTAACCCCAAAGATTTTGATTCTTTTGCTTTGAATGTAACTGTATCTGCTTTTCGTTTTCGTGAATGAGTTTGCGTACTATTTGAATTCAATAAAAAATTACTTTGTTGTTCCATACCACTCATTTTTGCATGCTGTAGGTTGCTTGAATTATTAGAGCTAGGCACTGAGCAGTCAACCATCAAGGGGACAGTGTGAACCATACCATTCCCAGTAACATGAGAAGTTTGTAATTCACGCATGTCTTCATTGCTATCATTATCAAGGATCTGTCTGACTATATTTTTCGTTTGTGTAATAAGCGGTATTTCTTTTCTCTCGGGCAATTTAGAAGAGACGTTCTGCTGAACATACAATGTTTGCACCCTTTTTTGCTCTTGAAAATGTTTATCAAGAACAAGGTTATCCCAACTTAGCTTATTGTGTTCATGTCTTTTAGATGTCCTGTGAGTTTCAAGCATAACAACTGTATCAAAAACAGGCCATGATGGGCAAACGAGACAAGCAAATTTTCCACTGCGGCTAATTTTGTATTCATCTTTTGGTATTCTTTCTTTGACTATGTTTTGAGCTCGGTTCTTCCTCCTGATTTTATTTTCACTAGATCCTGGATTATCAACTAACTTAAATGACATTTTGATTCATACCTCACCTAGAAAGAGACATATAAAGCTGAATCAGTTACTACAAGAGCACATTCTCAGTAGAAACTAAAACAGAAAACTAATTTCATAAGGTTCATCGCCATGTATGAATAATGGTTATGACAAACAAGACATCAAGAAAAGTTTAGTTGTAATCCAAGGAGTAGGCCTATATATTATGGTTACCTCAAGAGGCTATGAAAGTAATATTCCAAGAGGCTTTTGCAGTTACTATAGCAAACAGTATGATTACAGGTCTAGGATACACTTTTTTGTGTATAAAAATGTGCATACAAGAAACATCACACTCACATTTCTTAAAACTTTTGAAATTTTTACAGGTTGACAGCAATTCAAGAACCATAATATTAGTATGAAGAAAAATGAAATAAAATTTTAAAGCATTAAAAGCAAATAATGCCTCTGTCTCCCAAGCTTTGTCTCCTTCCTAAGTATGTTTTTTATTTTTCATTGCTTCCAAAATGGATAGTAGAATCCTTGTGAGCTAGAAAAAAACTGCAAATTGTCATTGACCTTTAGCATTGTTGTACATGAGATGTTATAGTCATGCAATCGTCATTGCTAGGTACACGTTCAAGTATATTAGAAACAATGAAAGAACAAGCAAGGTTAAAATGGCCCCAAAGTTAAGAAACATGCATGTACTGTGCCAACGAGTCAATAAAAGGTAAACATATGTGCACAAAACCTAAAGTGGGAGAACAAAGATCCTGTATTGAAAATGTAAGAACAAACCCTAAAAAGTAGCCCTTACTACAGGTTAACATGCAACAACAAAACATGTTTTGAAACACTGCAAGAATCTAAAAAGATGTAAAGGTCAAAATTTTTGTGTATATTTTGTCACTATGTACAATCATCTAACTCAGTCAGAAAATGAACCACACACTTTATTATCAATAACCATCTAAGATATTGTGACACTCAATTTTTTACCTCAAGGAATCAGTCAAATCAAATTTATTGAAATAAACATAAATCACATTCACTAGCTGTATGTGTCCAATATTTTTTATTTAACACATACAGTATGGTATAATAATCTGTGGCATTAGTAAAGTTTAACTACATAAACAGACAGGGCAATGTAGGATATTAAAATATATACATAGAAAAGATTTATTCTAATGCTGTTTTAAAGGAGACAAGAACAATACAATGTTTAGGTCAAGTTACATGCAATACCAAGACCCTCAAAACATGCTATAATAAACAAAACCCTAGTGATAATCTTAAGCCAATAATTTGAAAACAGAGCAACTTATTGACAGGGCAGTAAAGTTACTCAGGTTTGTCAGGAACTTTTTACTTCAACAAATCAGGCAACTGTAAATAAATTTTCAATTCTGAGGCTGCTTTCCCAGGCAGCCAAACAACCAATACATCAAATGAAAGACCAGAAACCGGGGTTTCTTGGTGTTACCTAACTATCTTGAAATCTTTTAGGAAAGACCAGTAAAACCCATGCATAAAGAATTGGCAACACTTTCAAATGCATAAAAATTAAGGAACATGACTGTAAAGTTAAACATATGATTTCTGATATTATTTCATAGCATTTCCCTTTCCTTACTCTTCATACACCACATCAAAGGTTATGTCATAGGTCTTGTGTATAGGCTGTAGTCCAACTTAATGCACAGATATACTCAAGCTTGACTATGTTAACTGATTAAACTGAAGACCTCTCCAGTTTGGTTGACAATTTTTACTTCAACATATTTTTTTTACATTGGTGCCTATCGTCCATACTCAGGAGAAAGTTTTTGGATGATCTCTTGTACGTGCAACCTGCCTAACTACATATGAGCAAATGTGCAGTTAGTTTTTTTTTGCTTTAGGTGTGCAGTAAGATTGGTTTAAATTTATTTAAAAGCTGTCATTTTCTGAAATGCCAATTATCTCCCATTCTATAATGTCTTAAACTTGCCAACAGTAAAGATTATGCTCCATGAAAAGCACTGAAAGTCAATGAAATTACAAAAGCCACTCTTGAATAAAAGGTCTTTCTGAAAATGAGCAAGCACTACATAGATTTGTCTGACAATAATATAGAGGACCTTTCAGCTACTTAAAGGCTGGCTAGTTAGTAGTGATAAAAAGTGACAGGGAAATCATGAGGCAAACAGAAGAAACAAGAAAAGGGTAGTCTCATGGTCCTGCTGCCATTTGGATGATTGTCCTCATGAAACGCATAGCTTTTGTGAGATCATATTAAATGCCATCAAGGAAAGATCCCAACAAGCATATTAGTTGCTTCCATATACCACATATCTGGTTTCACTGCCAAAGAAGCAAGCAACATTTGACTGCATGTATACATGCCATATATGTGTGCTCATTAAGCCAAATAATCAAGCTGGCAAAAGAAGACAAACAGCTTTCTTTTCCGCCAGCCTTATCTAGCAATATCTTTTAATCATTTAAATATCGCATTTTACAAAGTCATTCAGGAAATTGCAGGGAAAATTTGTGTCAATTTGGGAGAGGTAAAGCTATGAAAGAAATTTCACGCCAAGTAATACAAGTTTAGTCTTGATCATATCCGTGAGCTACAATATGATAATTTTGTATGCCTGGCCAAGGTAAACTAGCCTGCTGCTTTTGCATAAGTTTATAATAATCCATTGCTAAGAAAGCCAGTAGGGAAACATACATTGCCTTAGATGTGGCTATAGCCATACTTGGCTCAGACATTGTTGTTAAGTCATATTACTCAGTAATGAAAAGCCAACAGATAGCAGGTGGTCAATTGATACTGAACTCGAGAGAATAAACAATGTGTTTTCCAATGCCAATTAGCTGCAAAGAAACCATAAAGGATGTAGCCATGCTCTCTATAGACGGAGATAAATATCTGAGTCTTGACCCACACCATATTCCTGTATTTCTTGAAGAATGCAGATGTACACTTCCAAAATACAAACAAAAACAGTAAGGTGTTTGCAAGGTTGGAAAACTTGCATTCACTCGCAGCTTCACAGTTAATTAAGAACCATACTCACAGTAAAAAGTACCATCAATCACACAACCCAAGGGCTAGACCCAGGCGACAATATCAATTTCACCTGCAGCTCGCATCTTGATTTTAATCAACTCGTAGCTCGCACCTCGTCGAATCACAAAGCTTGCAAGTACACGTACACGAAATCAGACATGTTTTCCAGACTGGGATGTTTGATAAGCTTGTTTCCTCAAGCCATGCTGAGGATTGTGGCAATTGCATGTGTGATATAACAATTTGTTAATAAGTAGTCCTCTGCAGTTAGGCATCTTGTATGCTCAAGATCTTGTCAAAAACCATAATACAGTACTTCTCGGTAGTCCTCATGATTGAAGAATTTTGT
Organism: Chironex yamaguchii; assembly: GCA_024741275.1. Classification (NCBI taxonomy): domain Eukaryota; kingdom Metazoa; phylum Cnidaria; class Cubozoa; order Chirodropida; family Chirodropidae; genus Chironex; species Chironex yamaguchii. Next base: position 11,860 of record JANTCA010001049.1, read on the forward strand.
ATCATGTGATAAGGACCAAGAACGAAAATAACTGTGAATTAAGGACTTGAACGATGAACAATGATTTGCTTCTGACCTACATCCATAAACTACTACTTTCCCCAATGATGGTTGTTTCACATAGTTATAAATTATATTTTGTGGTATCTTATAGTTAGAAATTATACTTCCTGTTAGGATTGTTTCTGACACAAGCTTCAGGGTATGCACATGCGCACTTTCAACCTTTGCATCCAGAATTTTCAACAAAATATTGTATCGGGCGTGAAGCTAGCTCCCATATTATATTCCTCAGTATGGCTCATCGGTTCCTTGGGTTGCAAGCAGGGCGATCTACATAACAGGCCTAGCCAACACGCACCTGGAGGCCAGAGCTGGAGGCGATTGCTAACTTGATTTGA
>JANTCA010001050.1:0-12260 GCA_024741275.1 Chironex yamaguchii
TAGACGTGTTGTCGTCGACATCCAAAGCCATAGTCACTCTTTTACTCATCTACTTACAGCTGAAGCTCACTCTCATTACCCCTAGAATATTGTATACTGAAGGTAACTTACTTTCGCGTAATTGTAATCTGCAAAAATCTGAAACTCAACTATATTGCTTTAAAATAGTTTATAGATTATCGCTAGACTTTGGTCGCTGAAAATGTAAACACAAGCCTTGCAGACAGAAATCATCTAGGAGAGACTAGAGAAGCCTGTTAGATAGGCGTGACATAAAGTAATTATCGTTGTTCAATGTAGTGGGTACATTTACTCTAGTACAGCGCGAATTCGTAGCGTCGGGGTCTTTATCTTTTATACATAAACATCGGTGGTCTCCATCTTGAAAGTTAGGTCTTGTCGTATACTGAATCGAAGCTAAAGAAGTACCTGTTTTTCGGTTTACAAAAACTTCAATGGAGTGTTAAAACAGACACATGTCAGTGAAAACACTAGCGAAGAGTAGTCTATGTAAAGCAGGATGTAATTTATGCTAAAAGTAATTTATGTCTGATGTACATATGTAGATAAGCCTACTATTTCCTGCTCGATAAATGCCGCTCTTGCGTCATATCTTTACCAAGTCGTTGCTTACTTTCCTTCAAATGTGAGCAATTTGCTTCATATCATCTCCGTATCAAGCATGCTGCATAGCCCCACCTCATTTTCTCCTCCCCCGAACCCCCAACTTCACCCTTTCTGATCAGTTGTCCCCATGTCTGCTAAGCACATGCATACCCCATCACAATTTAGCATCTTTCACACTATTTTACAGGGTCTGTTACTTTTGTTTCCCTGTCTTACATACTCGTTCAATGATCTTGGAAATGTAACTGTTTTCTTGCCGTTGTAAACTGTCAATAATTAGTAAGCTTAATTATTAGCCATTACGACCGCAGAATTTCAGCGTAAAATTTTTCTAACTTTTGGTCCTGTGAGACAAAATAATCAAGCCCAGTAATGGGTGCAATTCAACCTTAATATTATTTTTCACTTCCGCACAAAAAACCCCGAAAGACATAACCTGGCAGTTAGTTCTAACCACGTGAACTCTGATGAGGTAATGTCAGCTGTATGATACGTAATTTGGAAATATATGCTATTATTAGATACTTCCCGGAAGGATAGGAAGACATTTGTACAATATGAAGACATGAAACTGCACTAATGAGGGTACGCAAAATAGCTTTCTAATTGCTATATTGCATGTTGGTAAATTTACACCCGGCTAACTGCTGGAAGATTTGGAAAGAGATCACATGTTCGAGATTTGAAACATAAATCCTCTACTATTGAAGTCAAATTACTAACATCGCCCACTTGCAATTACTCTCCTGTGGTTTGATTACAGAGGAGAAGTAAAATTTGATTATATGAATGGAACCCAATTATCACAAAAAGAGACTTCGTTCTGGTTCACAAGGTATCAGCATCATTATTATTATCCTTCCAGACCACTGCAAGTTGATGGCCCATCAAACTGTGCCACCATCTTCAAATGATTGAAATGTGCAATTGAGACATCATCTAGTTTGGTTTAGTTTTATCCTTTCACTAAAATACTTGTGCAAAATCTAATGATCTACTAATTGCTAATCAGTATATTCATACGACAATAAGTTGTTTAATTTAGCATTGTCATTCCTGCACATTATATTCTAAATAAAAGCAATGCCTTTGTACCTTTACTACGCAATTGGGAAAAACAACAGACAGTTTGAACAACAAGGATTTGCATATCTTGATACTTGAAGCATTATTTTGCGTTTGGTTAAGCGCCAAAAAGGATACTTGCATGATGAATATATATACTAGTGCAGTTATGTGTAGACTTTGCAATATCATAGATAAATTTTCGTCTTGTATAATTCGATGAGACAAATTTTTCGCCCATTGAAATAAAGAATACCAAAATGTCTTTGCAATGGCCGGACGAGAAACTGACACATTCACCCTCATGTTCATTGGTAAAGAATATATCAACTCGATAACTATAATCTCATTCTGCCCGTGATCAAAACTTTGTCGTATTTTATATTTTGTGGTTAAGTTATAGGACTTGTAACTCAGCTCAGTTCATTCTGGTATGCTATAACAATTTAAGTGGGCTGTAGAAATAAATTTACTCTTTTTAATGAAACAGAGAGATAGATGTTTAACTCCTTTTGCCTCGTACAACGTCAGCTAAAGAAAAGGTTGACTTAGTCATACACGTCTGAACATTTTTTTTGTGTGAGCACATTGTGACACTGTAATTACGCATTTTATCATTTAAGTAGGTATTTTAAACTTTTATTTCGTGGAGGTAAAGACAACTGTTGCTCATGGTAGCCATTGTGCATTGCATATACATTTTAGTGTCGTCCCGACTAGGAATTAAATCGACTACTGTCAATATTAGCAATGGACAAGATTGTAAATAAGCTAAACCAATATGGCGTCAGTAAGGTGGTATTACTGTCTGCGAGAACAATGTTTGTTTTTTGCGGAGAAATTGGTTTCCAGTTTACAACTATTTGCGACAAGTACTTAGGTATTGAATTGCAAATGCTGATATTCAAGGTATGTCAAAGCTAAATTTCAAATCTGAATTGAATATGACTAGAGATATGTACTATATTCGCTCACTTGACTGGTTGCATTGCGTTCATTGACTTCTTCAAATGATTATGGTAAATTGAAAAAGTTAAACATCATGTTCGCTTTGACGTTTTCGTAACTGAAATATGCATGTTGAGACAAACTGAATATAAATATTTTGGACTTCCACAGAGTAAGACTAACGTACCGCAGAGACCTTATCTTAACATTTTGAATATTGGTAAACCTCACTGTAAGATTGTTCTTTAAAAGCTAAATTTAGCTTATCCAGGATGACCTAAAGATCTGAATGTTATTTCAACAAAATAACTTCTGTTGCTTAATCTTAATTCGATCAATCACGACGAGGTTGCTGATAAAAACTGAATGCAAGTCATGTATATTTCAAAAATGATCTACAGTGAAGCGTTCTTGAAAGTGTGTATAATTTTCTTTGTCTATGGTCAATAACACTTAGCGATTTTCCAAGTATCGCCTTCTACAACACTTGTATAATGTATGATGCCTACTCAATAGCCTATAGCTTGGGACGATGGAACTGTGAACTCGGGTTTGAAGCTCATATGGACACAATCTTAACTTTACTTCTGTTTATTACAGAAGACCACCCTGGCTACGTTCATCCGAGTCTATGTCTTGCCTGTGTCTTCTCATTTATCGTTATTCCTTGAATTTCGTTGATATCGTGTCCTCTCATGCCATATATGACCAGTATAAAATTGGATTCGCACCAAGAAGATTAAGTGGACAAACAAGGCTTGTACACATTGATTAGTCGCTGATCCGTTCCATTAGCCTTTAGTATTATTATGTTTTTCATTCATTCATTCCCGTAGTCTGGTCGACCGTAGGTAGAGGCACCGTTGCTGTCTTGGCAACCACTTCAATCCATTCGGTTTTCTGCTCTCATTATGTCAGTCATCCATTGCTTTACGTGTGTAAAAATCTTCGATCCTATCAATGACTCCTCTCAAGTTAAGGATGATTGAATTTATGTTAAATAAAGCAAAAATTCACTTGTTTATTCCAGGATGTTATTTCGGGTGTCATCCAGGTACTTCATACAAACATAGCATACCACAAATTAATGAAATATATGCTATTGATTTTCATATAGCTGAATCATTGTAGGTGACGTTTACTAAATAGTTATCAAAGATGCGTAAAAATTGTTTACTTTTCATGGGACGTGATAATATCATTAATTTAGTTGATGATAATAAGTAATGAAATGCGTCCAAGTACTAAATGAATCAAAAATGCACTCAATAAAATATAAGCAAATGTATAACCAGCTTGGTCTCGCAACAGTCCTAGTTGTTATTAAAGTTATAAGCCGAAGGAGTCTGGGCATGAATGTGATAACTGCTTACCAGGTTGCACTGACAATGTTTATCGTTCATAACCATCTTTGATGCAATGACATACGACAAATTGTTATCGTTATTATTAAGATTCAAGTAACGAAAAAGTTTAGTCAACCATTCCTCTTGTAAAGTTTGTCCTTCCCTTCTCTTGTTAAGCTTGTAAAGTTGACAAACACCTCTAGAGTCTAGCTAAAGCATTTGAGAACTTAGCTGACCAGTGTTACTTCTTGGTTACATGTTTCAGAAATATTACAATGATGTTTCATTGCTTTATCTTATGCTGGTATTAGGCAAGGCTTTAAATCCATATCAATGTGTTATAATACAAAGAATTGCAGAGACTAGGAATCGGGCTCAGATTTGCAAGCTCTTCAACTTTGGTTGATAGTCATCAAAATGCTCTGGATTCGCACCAGATTGGATTACCTATGACCAAGCCCTTTAAGTGTCAGTGTTTTTAGGTTTCGCAAGCAATCCAAGCACATCAAAAACTCTTAAGGAGGCTTATGTCAATGTTGTACACTAATGAAGAGGTATTCCTTTTGCATGGTAACATGAATTTCTTGTAGAAAGAAATTAATGGTTAAAAAGCGACAACATTTTAATGACGTCGAAAATAATATTGCCTTGCTCTCTTCTAAAAACTACATCGTCAAATATCAAAAATCTACATGACCCCTTCCCATTTTTATAAAGACATTATAATGTATGCCTCAGAGAACTCTGAATGTCAAGGATATCAAGCCATGGTTCCCTAATGGGAATATGCAGTCTCCTCCTGAGCTAACGACATTAAAAAAGTAACCAAAAAGCTCATCGAATGCAGATAATTAAGGTTTCTCTATCCAGTACTGTAATCATACTGTTATACTCTACAAGATCACTTCAATTTGCACTATTTAAAGTAGCAAAGTTTCACATGGATGAAGGCACGACTTACAAACGTTTATGTTCCATCTACTCTCCTTCTCAGCTTCGTAGACCAAGGTCTCACTTTTCAAATTTTGCTAGCTAGAAATAAACCAGAAAAATGTAGATGTAAACTCTAATTTACTTTATTACTAGCATACACAGTCTTTTGACTTATGTCGTAACGAAAGTGAACTGGAAAAATTAGTGGCAAGGGAAGTGGACTCGAATATGCTTTGATGCCGTCAGTTACTCGAATTTACTCTCATTTAGAAACAAGATTTTGAAGGTTTCAGAGAGCTTTTTTACGAGCCTACCTTTTGCATCACGTACACAGCACAGACCACATTGAAGGCTGCCATTGTCATAACACAGGAATCTTTGAGATCCGTCTTGTCTATGTGACACAGATCAAGATCTAAAAGAAGACTTCCTTCTGGCTGTCTTTCTATCTGGCTGTGCCACAAGGCTTTCTGCTCAAAGCTTTGCCACAAAGAGCCCATGTGGTTTGAATGACTTGATTCTGGTCGTATCTACTGTATTCTTGTTGGACTGGGCCCCGTCCGGCTCGTCAGCAGATAGATGATCTTTTAAGTTACAGTTTGGAAGACAAGATTTTGATAGACGACACTCAAAAAGAGATCGCTTCCATGTTCACTCTTAAGCCCTGTAAGAAGAGTCTTCAACGACAATCAACAAGACGTTTGTAGTGCATAATTTCATCAGATTACCTCTATAGTATGGTAACATAGAACTGACATCATCATCTTCGTCTACCTTTCTGCAATCCAGAGGCTATTAACCTGTAACCATTTTCTTCTCACGCTGTGGCTAAAGAAAGCAAGTGTGTACTTTTCAATGGGAAATAGCTTAGTCTGTTTTTGTCAGTTTTGTTTCAGCACAAATTCATAACTTCTTCTTCATGTTCGAGAACATTTGAAGTGTCTCATGTGTAACACATCGTGAAGTCTTTTAGATGAGACAAGACGTAAGTCACATCAGAAAACGATTGCGTATGGTTAAATCTTTCTTGTTTTCTCGGGCTCAGTAATAACTTATCTAATTTGCATGATTGTATGAATGCAAAGTGCTCAATTATATGCTCTAATGGATGTGAAAAACTGACTCTTAATTCTGTCTAGCTGCATTGTATCAGGACAGCCCCCTCATGTTGTAAGGAAACACGCAGATTTGGAGCATCAGTGCTTTATTATATAAATAAGGTATAGCTTTTGTTCTCCCGGAGCGAAGTTGGTAATGCCAGAGATATCGAGGGACAACAAGATAACCGTGAGAAACCTCAAGCTAACCCATTACAGAAGAAGTTCACTTCACGAAAATAGGCTCATTGTATATATGAAATAATGTCTTTATCGCTTCCTATCGCTTCATTAATTTGAGATATGGAGGTTGCACTCGCTTTCCGGTAAATTAATGCGACGGTAGACCTTCTCTGGTACATTTTTGAGCATTTGAGAATTGTCATGAGCATCGATGGTCGGGAGTCGCTGAGACATGCGCCCAGCTGTATGCAAGGTTGAAATATGACAAGTTTTCTTTATACCATTTGACATAGAATTATCAACTGATTTTCTCGTACCCAACCCGATAATATTTGTCGTCGAAACTCGTGGCATTGAGAAAATAAAATTGTGATATGGTTACCATATGGTATGCATGGACTATGGAATAGAATTTGGTAATACTGCCTACGCCAAGTGCTTGCCGTACGAAAATTCTCGTAAATTAATCATAGGAATGTTAAGATTGCATGTAAACTTAGGCTGATGATTTATTTTGAAGAAGTATGTTCAATTATTGTGAACATATTTCACAGGGTTGCTTAATATCACTCAACTAATTTAATTTATTGCCATGTAGTCTTCGAAGTCCCTCATCAGCGTCGGTAGGTGTCTTCCTTGTTTGTGTTACGTTTTGTGTTATGTAATTTTCTTTGATGTTTTATTATCATACTGCAAAGCAAGTTTTCAGCAAACTGGTATCTAGTGTCCAACTCCCAGATGTATTCAATGAAATGTTTTCAAGGTCTATTAATTTTTTGACGGCTTTGGTTTGTCTGTAAGTTCGTTAGCAACAACATTTACAAAGTTATTCACTGATTTTAATGACATTTTAGAGTGAGCATGGCATTTCACACGAAAAAAATGGTATGTATTTAGTAGTGAGTCTGATCGCTGTTTGGAAGAAAAATTTTTATAAGGATTCTTTATCATTATCTGATAAGGCATTTCCACCTTCTTTTCTGATACCTACAGTAAAGTGGTTGGGGAACTGGGTTGGCAACTGGGTGAGCTGTTAGGACGGTAAGAGTGTTCCTCAGGTGAGAGACCCTATGACTTGTGGGAGGTGCGTGCTTTCTGAATACTACACAGTTTTAAGTAGGCATACTCTGTACCCATCAAGTGAAGTATACAATTTCTGATATTATTACAGTCAAATGAAGCCGTCTTCGTTTATACCTGGGCACGATCTACTGAGATACTGCCTATCCACAACATAAATGGATATTGTCAAAAGTCAGAAATCACAATGTGTTGCACTAAAAGCAAATTCTGTATATTTTAAAAGAATATTTTTGCCATGAATTTCTTCAATGGTTATCTTAGTTCTTTTGTAACTAGGATTGCCGACAAAAACAATATCTTTCATACTATTTATTGCCTCAGATTATCGATGCCTGCTTTGATCCTTACCCAAAGAACTTTTAGATATACACTTTTGTTTCAAACTCGAAGTCAGCTAATTACCACTAAGCTTAATTTCAATGTGTATGTAACAACACGTCGCTAAGGAAACAACTGAAGTCATTAATAAGACTCGCTGAAGAACTCCTGAACAGGTCTCGTGAATATCTCTGTGTTATTTTCTATCAAACAAGATTGAATCTACCACCAGAAACTAATTGATCTTTGAGTGTATTCTTTGACTGAGATAAAAAGAATGAAGAATTTGATGAGTTACAGAGAGAATACGATTTAGTCAGCCGCGATCTAAAAAGCAATGCTATGCCACTTGACGGATAAACATACATTCTATATGAGAGTACTGAGTGCCTTTTTATTGTGCATGATGTCGGTTATAAATGCATGATCTAACGGTTGAGGGGCTAGGCGAGCGAGTAATGAGGTTAGTAAGTTGCATGGCACACTGCATTTCATGTTAGCTCAATCAACAGTGCATTTGATAAACAGTACGGTTTACGTTCAATCCCTGGTCAACCTTCTTCAGCAGACGTCTGGTAAACAGGTTTATCTGCTTGATATACTTTTCCTCTCCGCCTGTTTTTTCCCATATCTGTCACTTATCGCTACGTATTAGGTTTTATCACTGACTTAAAGATGTTCCTCTTGAGATAAAGCCAAATATCGGCTTACACACCATACACTATCTTCCTTTGTCATCTTGATTGTAGTTTCATCATTAAATCTTGTTATCAAGAATTTTTCTCCCGTTTTCGACATGTGGCATCGGCTATCAACAATGTATTTAAAATGCCATCTATTGTTTTATTAAACTTAAATACCTCATTTAGTTCCGGTTATATGTTCTTAACTGCCTTGTTTATTTATATCAACACCTTGTTTAAAATTTGTCGTTATCAAGGTATGGGATCCTTAAGTTCGGATGATATCAACTTTTTATACCAAAAGTCAACCCATTGTTTTCGGACAGTTTTAAGTATTGGGACATTTCCTAGGCCAGCAGGTATGCGTGACCTTTTGTGGGATCATATTGTCGAGTGAGGAGTGCTTCATATTGCTTGTTGCATATCACTGCTATGTTGTCGAGAACTCTGCATTGGCATCATATGTAGATGAAGATAATATTGTGTCGCTTGTTTTTGTGAAATAAATGAAGTCAAAGCTAGATTGCCATGAAAGTGAAGAATTTAATGACGTTTATATTTTAGTTTTTATGCGCAAATGCTGTTTCTCGTTGTTTCTTATTTAACGGTGTTGCGAAGACATAGTGCTGCAACAACTTGAAAAATCCAAGACGAGGTCAAACAGAAAGGGAGTCTTGATTTACTTTCTCAATATTCCGTTAGTGAGAGGAGGCAATCGATAAAATTGGTTTACAAGGTTACTAAGCAACATGAACTACCGTGACTTTGGCAATTGCAAAGTCTTTTCAATCAAGCAAATAAAATCAAAACATTGTAGAGCTAACGCCATTATGGTGACAGAGACAAGCCATTTTCGAAATTCTGATCTTATCTATATTGTAAGAGAAATATAGTCTTGTAACTAAAAATTTCTTTATTGGCTTTAAAACGGTGGCAAAAAATATAATTTTCGTTGCTGCATACAATTCCAAAGGAATTTGAATATTTTAAATTTTTTATCATAACAATGATATCATATTTTTTGTATCGCGATAAATTTGAGGTGGACTGAGAGCTATACTTTTTACTGCTTCTATTTCAAACAAACCAAGTGTAGACTGTAAAATGTAAGCAATGATTTCGATAATTGTCAATCGTTTTTTACTCTCCCTCGTAAGATGAATGTCTTTTTTGCAGCAGGCTAGTATAATGACATCACGAGCTGTCTATGACGTTCAGTGCATTGTATTCAATAATGTTTAATATAATCCGTACCATAATAACTTGCATAGTAACGCCTATAATTGCTCAGCACGAGTATGTTGCCTTTAGGGACGCTTGTTGTATGATCTTTTAATAATCATTGAATGTTGATGTCTAACTACTTGTGTGGGATAGCAGACACTAACATTACTTTTTCATCTTTTCCTTGTTGCTCATAATCTCATTTTATAGTTTTGTCTAATTTAGGCAGTATAAGAATGAACTCTGTCATATGTGGGTGGGACATATCGTCATCGAAAGCAGAGGCTAATCGCTTGCTTTACCAATATAACTACCAGCAAAACATCTTCGTCTTCAGTTCGTTCTCGTGTAGTCACGATCTCAGAGTACATTATTTAGATATCTTTTTCTACAAAATCTTAAGCTTTTTACTGTCTTGAGTTATGCTTTCCTCCTGTCAATTTCATAAAGTTCTTGTTTCTTTCGCAAGAGACTTTCACGATATGCAGATCAAATGGTTGGATTTGGCCTCGTATCCATTATAGTTAAGCACAGAGCAGCTTTGAGATCACAAGATCACTTGTGGTATAGTTCAGTACTTATGGTGCTACATTGCTAACCGCAGTCAATTTATCTTTCTGAAGAATATCAGATTGCCAGAGCTAATTAGCTTCCCCTATAGCAAGAAAGCTATTATTGTAAAAGCCAGTTTATGAACAATTGGAAACGTTCTCACACCCTTCATAAGAACTATCATTGATTTAAGATCGTTTTATTTTAAGAACTCTTAAACACTGCTAGTTGACATAAATTATGATGTTTTAAAATCAGTACCTCTTGTTTGGTTAAGTACAATGGACCGGGTTTTGAAAGATGGATAGCCTGTGTTTGGTCATGAGCTTCAAAAAGGGTCTGAGCTTGGAAAAGCTGATTAAATGCCTAACCAACATCCACTCCAGTATGTGGCATACATCCTAAATCACTGTTGTCTCATGTACCTATCTATCTATCTATCTATCTATCTATCTATCTATCTATCTATCTATCTATCTATATATCTATCTATCTATCTATCCACTAAAAGTAATCAAGACTAAGTACTCTACACTGTATGAAGTGCCATTAAACATTTAAGCTCGAAATCAGTGAGGTTGTCTTTAAGCTATTTGTAAGGTACGGTAGAATACGTTATATCTATGGCTGAAAGTGCATTTTTCTCTCGTGTTTGTTATATTGTGATTGCATTTGTAATCTTTAGTTCAAACAATTCTATGCCAAGTTCCACTGTGCACACTTAAATAGAGACAAGGCTTCCACTTGCGACTCCAACAATAGCATGGACCTCTATTATTTTATTAAAGTTCCCTGCAGCAAAGTGACACCTCCCCATTCTCAACTGCCTTATAAAAACACCTTGTCGAACCTGTATTACGACGAAAAATTCCAAATGTGCAAGATTTGTAGATTTGAGGTTCAGTCTGGGCAGCCTCATATGCGCGCGGTAGGCTACACAGCCCCACTTCGATGTGAGGGAATGGGCTATATGCTATCCGTTTCTGATTGTGTCGCAAATTCGCAGATGGATCTCACTCTTCTTCAAAAGGTCGGCTAACTTACAAATTCTATATTTTATTAGTTAAACAGTACTTTCAAACTACATTTTTATGCAGAGTAGACCTCAGTATTGCGTATAACAAGTTTAATGACATTACCAAATATCAAACAGGCAGCTTAGCATTTTAGTACCAGACCAGCCCAATCGTGCTTTATGTACCTTCTGGACATTTCTTGATTAATCTATAAAGTTACTTTGATGATCAATAACTAAGTGGGCTTTGCTGCAAGTTCCGTCTCTCAAAACTTTCAACCTCTCTTAACAGAGTCGTATTGCTATGGACAGAATGATACAAAATAGTCTGAAAGATTTGGGAGTGTCTTAATACTTATGTCATATCCTCCTCCTAGTTAGTTCATGTCTCTGCATTGCTGTGGTCAACACTTTAACCCTTTACCCTTCCTATCTTTTAAAATTGGGCGACTGCACTCTGATCCCTGCTTTCTCTTGTAATCAAGTTGTCAGCACTAAGGGATTTTTAGGTCTTCTCCTGTGAGCATTTTTAATTTTAGTTGAATTTATGCATTCCTTTTCCTTGATCTTTAGCCGCAAAATACTTGGTTTAACCTCGTCTACTTCATTTTTCATATCGTGCAATGACATACACCAGAACAAAGTTTCCTTTAGCTGTTGTGTGTAAATATCTGTACATTTCACACGAATGTATATTGTGTGCTTGTTTCCACAATAATATTGATGTTTTAAAACGTCACGTCAGTCCACTACACGTAAATGTTTGATATTACATTCTCAGCTCTCTTTTGTGTTTGTTGTGAAACACCGGATGATCAGGCAATGCTTCTATGTAATTCCCATCATAAAATATATTAAATCGTAAGATTAAACACCATTTTTTAAATTAGGTCTTCTATTTGTGCGAATGGAATCAGATTCATAGATGAAATTTATCCTAGTACCTTATAACAGTTCGAAATTATTGCACCCCGTATAGACTGGTGCAGAAGTAAAGTTATCCATGTGATCACCGAGCCTCGAACCCAGGTCCAAAGGCTTACAGATCTGACGCTTACTTTTCTTACTCATACTCGACTGCTCTGTGTACTTCAATACGAGACTAGTACAGTTCAAGTGAATTTTTGTGAATGGTATATGAACCCAGGGAATCTCATCTCACTTGTAAATGCCTCTGCAACTTAGT